>WAAB01000273.1:98963-136245 GCA_013389865.1 Piaya cayana
AATGGTTGGACTCGATGATCTGGTGGGTCTCTTCTAACCTGATGATTCTATGATTCTGTGATTCTGCTCTGTAAGGACACCACCAGAGGAAGTCAGCCACTCCCTCTCACAAAAGACATCCACATCTTGCCTTCCCTGGGTTGATCCAGGGCTGAACTAAACCTGATTAGTTCTTCAGGGTTGTAGGGAGCTTGCACCTCATTCATATTGCGAAACCTGGCTCCTGAATATATGCTCAGATTTCACCCACTGTTCTACCATCTTGTTGGATCTGTTTTGTCATTTCCTACTTGCTCATTTCATTCTCCTAGCCAGTATCTCTGTTGGATCTGACATCTCCCATCTGCAAATATCCCAACCCACCCTCTCCAGAGTGGACACAAACATTCACAGTTCCAGCCAAGGAAGAGGTAGAACCCCTCCTGCAGATGAATTCCACAAGAGTCTTTTACCAGGCCCTAGTGCCACAAACACGAGCCAGATGGCCTCACAACATGATGTCCCACCACATTTTGTAGGTGGCAAAGGTGCCAATTATCTCTTCCTTCCTTGTTTTGAAATCATCACTCTTCCCATAACACATACACTCTTTCGGTTGTCCTGCTTTCCACATTACAGGTTGGCAATTAGAATCTGCAACCTCTGAGCTTCTCCGCAAAGTGATGAGCTGCTAAAAATACAGCCCCTGCAGGCACCCATCCAGCTTCTATTTCTGTATTTTTTATTATTTATTTTTTTACTTTTTTTAAAAAATAATTTGAGATGAACAAAGCACTTCAACAAAGGGAAGGAGAAAATGCTGTGATTGTGAAGATAGATTGCTGCCATTTACCTTGTTCACTTTAATTATACAAAGTCATCACTTAGTAGGGAGCCTCAAGTAGAAAGAGAGCAGAAAGAAGTTACCATATCCCATCTTTTCACTTCACAATGCTCCATTTCAAAGCTTCCTCCAACATCCCGTACAATGACACTTTAACCGGCAATTCCATACACCTAAAGCATTCCACATTTTATAGGTCACTCACCTATTTTGTCTTCAACTTGCAAAGCCCCAAGGGTCTCAGTCTTCCTTGTGAAATCACAGTGGACCAACAGAATCTAAGGTAAGGTAAGGTAAGCCAAGCCAAGACAAACCAAACCTAAATCTGATCTCACTTAATGTTCCCCCAGGTGTTTGGGAAGTTGTTCATGACTTCTTCTAACCAATCCACTCTTGTCATCTCCTAAATCAGCTCCAGCTGGTAGCTGATGATGAGAACAACTAATAAGCTTCAGGGCAACTAAGGAGTTCAAGGCAGAAAAGTAAAAGCTGGTGTCTGAATAAGGACATGAGCCAGCACTGCCTCCCTTTTGTCTTTGCTGCTAACTCACTCTGCCACCTGGGGCAAATAAATATTGCCTTTACTGAATTCCCCTTGGCAGAGTAATAATCAGTTAATTCCGCTGAAGCGCTATGTGCTATTCAAGCTGGCATCCATCGCTTGGCTAATGACAGGTGTTTTGGAGGAGCTATTGAACTGAAGAATTGGAACTCACAATCTGGAGAGTCCAAAGAGGCTGCTGCCCAGCTGCCTGCTCGTTCCCTCAGCCAGCATAGGTAGGAGTGAAGCTGAGGTTCCCCTCTCAACCACTGCAGGTCTCAGCTTGACAGATACAAATTTCAGCCTAACTCAAATTCTTGAAACTCTTCACAAAATGACTTCCCTAGAGCAAAGTGATTTGTTTGGAAAACAGTGAAGGTAAATTGACCTTGGAGGTGGATTGAAACATAAAAATTGTCACTATCATGAAAGTTGATCCACTTGGTCGTTAAAAATAATACCAGGAGCAATAGAGCTCTAAATTTTAAAATAATGCTATTAAGAATGAAGGTTGTAGAGAAGCAGTGAATGTGACAGGATCCAGCAAGATAGAGCTGCAGAACGACGCGTCAATCTTCACGGCCCTAAACTCATCTTTTTTTTTCTACCTCATTCCCCAACATTTTTACTCATCCCTTTATCTTATACTTTGTGTAGAATGTGAAACCTAACAAAACCACAGCGCTGCTGACAGCAATGACAGTAGAATGTCAGGCTACTGACCTTCCCTATTTGAAGACATCCTATCTACATAGACATCCCCACTTTTCATCTGAATGACTCCTCTGAACCTCTTCTGGGCTCAAGCAATCAGATACTAGGGAACAGTGAAGGACATTAACCCTTGTAAAAGAAGATGGAAATGTGTTTTTATCCAGGGAGCAGGGCAGCCTGGTGAAAACAGGGCTGTGCCCCCCTTGAAAGCCCAGAAGAGTGTTATGACATTCATCTGGGGTCCTGCGACATTACCTCTGTAATCACTTGCTGAAAAGATGTCTCCTTGGCTGGCATGGATCGGCTAAGATACTAGAGGTCTTTATTTAAAAAAACAAGGTGCCAAAACATAGCAGTTGTAGAACTGGAAGGCTGTCATTCACACAGCAGACGTGGGAAAAGCTCTCTTTGTGGCAAGCAACCAAAAATGACTGCAAGGAGGTGTTAAGGACCATTCATTCAGGTGCTNCCCTTGAAAGCCCAGAAGAGTGTTATGACATTCATCTGGGGTCCTGCGACATTACCTCTGTAATCACTTGCTGAAAAGATGTCTCCTTGGCTGGCATGGATCGGCTAAGATACTAGAGGTCTTTATTTAAAAAACAAGGTGCCAAAACATAGCAGTGGTAGAACTGGAAGGCTGTCATTCACACAGCAGATGTGGGAAAAGCTCTCTTTGTGGCAAGCAACCAAAAATGACTGCAAGGAGGTGTTAAGGACCATTCATTCAGGTACTCTGTGTGATGGACCACAGACAAGCACCTATATCCCAGCTTTCAGGAAACAAGTGACTGTGTATCAAATAAAACCCCACGCTCATTTATATCTCGGCATGCTCCTCTCTGCTTCAAAACCATCAGATTAAGTGTTTACAACAGCTTGTTATCTTGGTGATCCTTCGACTCACTGCCCAGCCAACAGAAAGAGTTACAAGTTATGACTGTCAAGAGAGAAGATCAGAGGAAGCCTGGTCAGTAGCTCAGTGCATGAGGATTCAGCAAGCAGAGTGTTGATGCTCAGCTTTCCTGATGGGAATCTGAGCCAGTTTTGGCAGGCTCTTAGCTCTTCATGCCTCAGTTTCCCTCCCTGCAATAAGGAAAACACCAGTGACCTCCAATGTAAAATGCTATTTCCCATGACTGTCTTGTAGCACTCTCTGTGGCTGTGCATAATCTGGGATTTGGGCCTTCCCTGCTGTTTCTTAGAGTTAGCAGGAACATTTGGTGTTGTTTCTCATCACTCGGAACTATTATTCAGACTGCTCTGGAGATGTGAAGTGCGTCTACATGCATCTCTGATAATCAGGCTAAAAATCCTACCAGCAGAGATGCAGCTCTTGCAGAATATATTAGGATTAAAGCCAGTGCCAGAAAGTTTTTCTAAGACTCAACAAGCACACTGGAGATCAGAATTAGAAAAAGCCAGACAGGAGATTTTTACTGCACAGATGATGAGCAGGGAAAGGTGGGAGTGAGGAACACTGTGTGTAAGGACTCATCCTTTTCCCTTGTGAGTATGTGGCAGTCACCCATGCCCAAACACCCCCTCACCCTGAGCAACCACCCTGTCCCTGACGCAAGAGAGTCTCTCAGCAAGGCTGGAGGCATTTTATTGCTGTGAGCAGCCTGCTGTCACAGGCTGTACCTGCTTTGCTCACACCTAGAGCTGGATCCGTTAGGAAATTAAATGTGAAAGGAGTCACATCCACTTTGTGACTCCCAAAGCCACACATGACTTTTAGCAATCCTGACAGGTTTAGCTTTGCCTCGTTGACCTCCCTAATTCAGGGGCAGATGGTGAAGCCTTGTATGTTTTGGAGGAGGAGACTCAGGTCTGGCTTTACACCTTGGTTTTGAGTGCATCCCTCTTGCCTCTCCATTAGTTGGGGACCACACATCTCACAATGTGTCTGTTCTTAGATCTGTTGAACAGGCAGCTGTGGGGGCAGAGTGGGAATAAGACAGTAGAACTAGGCTGCTGGAAGGCAGTTAATCTCACCTAAGAACCCTCTGTCCTTACCCACAGCTTCTACATCCGTATTCTTGCAACCTACCCCCTTGCATTCTATCCACACAGATGCAGGCATCAGAGGTGAGGAATGGGGTTTTAGGGAGAAATAATTTGGGAGAAAAGGATGGAAAGTGACTTTAGTGAATCCCCTTTTTCCTGTGGCCACCCAACAAAGCAACGTGGGTCACCGGTAAAATGGGCAAAAGCTGTAAGGATGGCTGAACGCTCCCCTCATCCTCCCACACATCACAGCTGAAGCGCTGCACGTACTGACTAGCCAGGGTCTCACAGGCCAGAATCCTGAAAGGGAGGTTACGCAGAGGAAAATGACATCTGTAAGTGAAGAGCAGCACTTCATTGCTTTTCAGTCCTTCTGCTGATGCCAGTTCACAGCCTGCAGCGGACTCCAAAATACACCTAAAAATAAAACAACACCTGGGCCCTCTGCTGCTGGAGAGAACAGTCACAGTTTGCAATCAGCAGCATTTGTGAAAATGCTCTGAGCGCAAGGGAGCAGGCAGAGGGTCAGCCTGAGGCTCTCTGGTTCTGACGCCGATTGCGAACATGGACAATATCTCCTACAGAGCACGTTTCCCTGCTGCTCTAGTCGACACATTGTCATTCTGCTGCAGATCTTTGCTTCGATCGTAATCATACACTGACACAGAAGAGGAAAGTGATGTTATAATGCACTGAGCCCACAGGTATGGAAAACAGGCCTGGGAAAATGAGGTCTTTTCTTAACGGGCAGGGCATTTTTAGTGTCATCTGGATGTGGCTTCTGTGAGGGTCGTGCAGTATGAACAGCAAAACGATGACAGTCTCTACACTGCTCTGTGGGCAGGATGGATACATCTCTAATCCCCAGGGAGAGGATGACTTGTACGTGTGCTATGTATTTGATTGATATCTGAGACAAGCAGCCCCCAAATCTGGGATCACGACGCTCACTGTTGCTGTAAGGCTGCATGACAGGAGGACTTTGTGTTGTCATGCTCATTTGGCACATGCCATGACTCAGAGGCAGGATGCAGGCTGAAACCCACCCTTTTTAACAAAAACATCACCATTGGCAAGGGCTTAGTGTTTGTGGGGAGGAGCAACAGAGAAAGGAAGATCAGGAGGACTTCTTTACACGAAACAACCTTTTAGATGCAGTGGAGGTGAATATAATATTCTCAAAAGAAAGAAAACATGCAGATAGGGAACAAATCCTATACATCAGCCAGAGGCTGGCCCAACTGCATCGCCAGATACGCGACCTGTGTCCCAGTTGCATAACCTGATCATGGTCCTGGTGCCAAGCAACCTGGTTGCATTGGGATGGTATTAGAGAGCTGTCTTCCACTTGCACTTCCAGTGCATCCATCCTTGACATTTGCATCTCTCATATATATTTGAGAAACTTCTTGCTTGCAAAACAATTTGGGCAAGAAACTTCAGAAGAAAAGAAAAACAAGCATCAGATTTGTCTGCAGTCAATAGGATTTTTTTCTCAATCTCCAGTGGAGCTCTGTGTAAGCTGAAGTGCAACAAATGGTGCCCATGAAATTTCTACTGGGGAAATCAATTTGTTGGAACTCAAGATTCAACCAAGTAATGATATACCATGTTGATCAGCTACCAAGAAACTGCTAGACAAAGAGCCTTTTTGAGGCTATATATTCACAAGCAAGTGTGAAATCAGATTTGAGACCTCTGAGATATTGTTTGTAAAAATATCCATGTGAAAGGGAATAAAACATTTAGTCACAGAAGATCACAGGATAATGGCAAGAAGTGATGTAAAAAAAAGGCTGTCTGATCTGCTACTGCAATTTTGATAAAAAATTCACTACTGTGTGATTCAGAAGAAGGTTTAACATACCTGCTCATCATCTCAGATCTAACATATTTAATTGTGCATTTCTTCCCATGGGAGGTCATTTTTGCCTAACCCTGTCTGATAATTATATTATGTTGTAGAGATTTAGTCATTATAAATTTCAACCTGTGTCATGTTTTGTCTGGACATAGCTCTCAATGAGGTTGCAAACTCTTTGATTCCTCCTAAATTATTCATTTCAGTAACATCCTGAGCCAATAAATTCCACAGGTTCAGTTCACCTCATACATGGAGGGTTTTCCCACACAGCCTATGCTATCTATGCTCTGAAACCCTCATTGCCTTCTAGTACATGATGGACCGCCAGGTCTTTAAAGCTGGATTTCTCAGAAGAAGCGTATTTTTATGGGCCAAAACAATCACTTTCTTCATAGTATAACCCTTCATCATTACGGGCTTCTATTTGCAGAACAAACATCCTAGGGAGGAGATTCCAGCGATCTCATCCCCTCTACATACTGGATGGTGTAAGTGTTGTTCATCTTAGCTGGCAAATGTGTGCAAAAAAAAAGAGAGAGATGAGGAATCTTAAATACAAGTTAAAATATCATGGCACTGTGAAGGCTGGGATGAAAGGATGGATGCTCAGGTACATTGAAAAACCTGTCACTCACATACTGGTTTATAAGGTTTATAAGGCAGCATTTAATTTAATTTCAGCTAATATGCAGCAATGTTTCTAATAACAATCTGTCAAAGGAGCATTGGAACAGACAGGAAAACAGACAGGAGGGAGAAAGAGGAGCAAAGAGGGGAAGGGAAGTGTGAAAAGAACCAGGCTAAGTCAACGGTGAATCCTGGGCTAACCTCACCTCCCTCGCACTCCCAGAGCAACCTGTGTGCCCGTGGGCACAGAAATGCACAAGCGCTTGCCACCCCCATCTGCTTGCTGGTAGGTAATTCCAGACCCTGGAGATTCCTTAGTTAGATGGCATCCCAACACACCTCAGAGGAGGGATGGGAACAGCAGATGGTGCAGCCCTGCAGCTCTAGGCAGGAAAGAATTTTTGCCATAAAGCATGGAAAAGCTTGGAGAGATCTAGAAAACACATAAATGGAAATCCACAATGACCACAAGAAGCTGCCTTTGAGAAGAGCAGTTCCTTCAGATCTGTGCAAGCTGGGTCCCTCTCCTGCACACCCCTGACCTGCCCCCCTTCCAGGAGCATTGAACCTCATAGCAGGTTTCACTCTACTCGCCTCTTTCTGACTATCTTTCCTGTCCATGCTTCAGGCTCCAAAGCTTCATCTGTGCTCTGGCTTTCCCTCCACCTTCCCTGGCAAGTACCTCTGGATCTCAGCCACCCCACACCATCCTTCATCCCCTCTGCTTCCCAAAGACTACTCCCAGCTCCAGCACTGCAGATCCAACTGACATCCCTACTGCCTCTGGACTTCCAAAGTAAATCCCGTCTCTAATCTCTGACTTGTCCATACCAAATCCCTGCTCTGGAACAGATAGTGACTACTTTCACCATTAGCTACGTTTCTGCAACACGCTTTCATCTTCCCTTCATTTCCTCCTCCCCTCAGGATACTGAGGCTGGCTGAAGTTTCCCATTAAACCAGCCACTCTTGTAGAAAGGGGAGCTGACATGATTAATGTCATTCCGTTGGGAAGGCAGTGAGTGCAGCCAGAGAATGAAGAGACAGGCACTTTCCCATCAGTAGGTCATTAGCATTTGCCCCAAAGAGGAGGCAGGCACAAGATGGACACGAGTTTTCCAACTCTGCAACGTACTGAACACAAACATTTTAGGTCCAAGAGGGAGAAGAAGCTTCCTTCTCTCTGTTCAGCTTTTAATTTAATATGCACCCAAGTGGTGCCCAGATGCAAAGGAAGAAGTGACCCTCCCAAATCTATCCTGGTGGTAGCATGAAACACACAGTTCAACTTTCAGACTGGACTCAACTGAACTCAGATTTATTTCTGGTCACTTGAAATATGCAGCCAGATGTTTTCTCTCTCTTTGTCCCATCACTTCTTTCTCTCTGCCATTTCCAGCAGGTCTCTAGAGAGCAGCTCTGTCGACAAACCCTTTCCCTGTGATTTTCTTCACTAACTGGGAAAACCCCAAGAGAGGGACAATCTTTTCCTGACACCGCACTACCATCATTGGCCAAACTCAAGAGGAAAGGGATGGATGGCAGCTCCCAGCTAAGTGAAACTCCCCTTACACTAAATGGAGAGGGGAAAAAAAAAATCTCTCCACATGATTATTAAAAGAAGAAATTTGGCTTCTGTGAGCTGGAAGAGTCTGTTTCTCTTCATTGACAAGCAGAGTAGGCTACGGTGATTAACTTCTGGCCTTTGCAAGCTTCCTCCCCCACCACAATGTGATCAAGATCCTACATCTTCCCTTAATAGTTTGCTCTAATCGCCCTCACTATTTAAATAAGCAAATCAATGAATAAGTAACTGAAAAAAAAGGAAAACTCCTAGTTTTTAAATTGAATTTGTTGCCTTCAGCTCCCAGTCATTGATTCTTCTTTTCCAGACTGAAGAGCCTTTGGATACCTAGTAACTCCTCCCCATGCAGGTCCCTATAGGGAACTCCCAGAGTTTCTAAGTCAGCTTTACTTCATCAAGTGGTGGTTTTATAAAATGTCACAAATCATTCAGGAAAAATATTGAAAAACAGCAGCTCTGGTAGTGATCACTTTGCAAACCCTTAGAAATATTCTTGTTGGGTTATTTTTGTTTGTTTGTTTCTTCTTCCAGGTTATCCAATATCTTTGAGACCGGCGGTTATCCAATTTCAGATGTGTAAATTCTCTTAATCGATAATGAAATTAGCACCATAAAATGCCAGGGGGCCGGGACTGACTTTTGTTGTAATTCCATTACGTTCCTCCACACTTTTATCAACCAAAACTGCAGTCTCAAAGAATAAAACTAATTCTGTTTGAAAACATATTTTCTTTTTTTTCCACAAAAACCATGTTGACAAACCTTGATTTTCTTTCTACCCTTTGATACTTTATCTATTGGCATCAGTTTATGTGGTTCCCATTATTTTGTTTAACACTGATGCCACGCTGCCTAGCACACAACAACAACTTTCTAGCCCTTTAGAAAAATAATAATACTCACACTATTGCTTTAGCTTGCTGTAAGGTTGTACTGCGTTTGTGTGACAGTTTTTGTTCCAGGGAGCTACAGGGGTGTTTTCGGTAAGAAGATTCTAGAACCTTCACCTGTGTCTGATAAAGCCAATCCCAGCTGGCTCTGAGACAGACCTGTCGCTGGGCAAGGCTGAGCCCATCAGTGATGCTGGCAGCACCTCTGGGATAACATAATTAAGAGAAAAGCTAAGCCCAGGAAGAAGGGAGGGAGGAGGGGGTGGTGTTTTTACGATTTGATTTTCATTCTCATAGTTCTACTCTGATTTGATTGGTAGTAAGTTAAACCAATTTCCCTAAGTTTGATCTGTTTTGCCTGTAATGGTACCTGGTGAATGATTCCCCTGTCCTTATCTCAACCCACAAGATTTTTGTTATATTTTCTCATCCCTGTTCAGTTGATGAAAGGAGTGACAGTTTATTAGAAACTGAAGTCAGCAGTCCAAAAGGAATTTCAGCTGATTCTGCTAAGGGTCTCAATGCAAGTTTTCCATCTCCCATCTTGAATTTTGATATGTCATTCTTATGATGGAAATGGAATTCCCAGAAAGTAACTTTTCCCTTGTAACAGATCAAGGCTTTGGATACCAGCCAAAGTTCTCTACTTATTTCATTAAAAAATGTGATGTTTTGGGTTTCGGCTATCTAATAAACTGCTCTTACCGAATCCCCAATTTGCAATCAGCATTTTCTCTGCTTGCAGTTTCTCTCCTAATCAATTTTGCTTGTAATTTTTTCTCAACTTTTGAAAATTAATGCTTCAGAGACAGCAAATGTACTTATTACTAGTTATGGTCCTCTGTTTGCCCATATTGAATCATTCTCAACTATGCAAACATCTGGTAAGAAAAGAATATGGAAAATTGTCCAGAAAGTTCTTACAACATATTAACAAAAAGAAGGGAAGAAAAAAAAAGAGGTAAAGAAGCAATTCCTTAGTTAAGGGATTTTGGAATTAGAATGGAGGAGAATTTCATTTTCTTGCTATAATCGCATGCCTTTGGAAGAAGGCAAGAAAAGAAAGACGGGCATCAAACTGGCATAACTCACTCCCATGACAAATATGACTCCTCCACTCAAATCATGACAGTGCTTTGGCTTCAATATTGTGCATAAGTTTGGGGTATCACCTTACAAAAAAACGTAGTCACAGTATCATCCAGGTCAAAAGGGTCCTTAGGATATCACTCAATCCGTCCTCCTGCTCAGAGCCAAGTTGCTGTTGGATTCAGACCAGGCTGCTGAATTCAGACCTGCTGTTTTGCCCAGCAAGATCTGGTAAACATTCAAACCCAGAGATTCATGTGTGGAAGGAGGTGGGCTTAGTGGTAGTGTCAGAGCCTAGAAGTCAGTTGAGGCTGAGGGAAGTGAGTTGGTTAACCCACAGAGCAGAAGATGGAGGGAAGAGGTCGCTCCCTTGAGAATGGCGTGTCAAGTAGGTCCTTTAGGTAGCCTCTCAAAGTCCCTGTAAATTCCTTTCCCTACTACTCAATGGACACTGCCTAAGCAACTACTAGCGTGCAATTTACCTTTATTCCATGTAATAGTTCCGTTTGCAGAAAGGTTGCAAGAAGTGTCATGCATGACTGAAGCTGTTGGAAAACTGCATTTTTAAGGGTTATTTTAACATTTTCACAGGAGTTCAGGAGAAAGGCTTCACACAGGAAGATCTCTAGTGCCTCTCACCTTACACACTAGCAGAGCTTTGGATGAATGTGAATAGTGCTTACAGAGTAACCCTTTCTGCTCTCCTGACCATAACTGAAGCTTGCTGAAGATCATTCCTATGCTTCTAAGCTCAGTTACTGTTTGAGGTGATAGTGACATTACTTCACTAAAATGTATGCCCTAATTTTGCTCCCTTAGTTAAAGTCTATTCTGTCTTGGGTCCCTTTGTAGACGATGGATTAAAACATCGACCTGCCATTGTCCATGCACCATTCCAGGGTAGGCTAATTGTTTTAATTAGACTTTTTTATGAGAATCTGAAGTTAGATAGTTTGAATGTTTCTCTTTTGAAGAAGCCTGGTTTCTGTGTCATCAATTACGTTGAAATCTGTAACTTTCCAATCCACCTCTTTCTCTTTTACTTACAGCTTTTTCTCTACATTTATATGATTTGACCACTAGATTTCAGGTGTTCCAGTTACAAAACTTCTCTTTTCTCATGGAGTTTTCACTTCTTGTTTGGTAACCAGTATGGGGACTATGTAACTGATGATTCGGTTTTTTATATTTTGGACTATGCAATCCATTTGAGTGCATCCCAACTAATTAGAATTGGAACATTGGCCCTGATCTTTCAGTCCTTTCTTCCCCTTTCAGCTCCTCCACTTTCTTCTTCCTTTAAGCTCACTCAGCTGACATTCTGACTACTTTGGTAAGAAGCTGAAGTTCCCTGGGCTGTGAAGAATGAAACTCGTTGACCATTCAGCGTGTTCCTCCTTTCTTATGCAAATTACCTTTGTATGGATCAGGAAGTGGCCTGACAGATATAGGAATCAGACACATAGATGAAAAGAGATCGTTATCAGATCTATGCTCCTGACTTAGATAAATAAGCATTGGACATGATTCTCCACTCATTAAAGTGTCTTCCTCAGGAGATGGCTGACAGTTCATTAAATAAGATGAAATGTTATTATTTAAACTCAAGAGTGATCAGACTTGGTGAAAACTTAGTCTACTGTATTCATAAGTTCCTGCATTGAGAAGCAAGTTCTTGAAAATATTCCTCAGAAGTGGCTGAGCCACATAAAAATTAAGATCCCATTGTAACTGCTAACTACCAGGGTAAATCCTGTCATTTCAATAGTAGAGCTCTGTGCTCTATTCATCCCCCACTACCAACGATGATCACTGGGTACTGGAACAGGCTGCCCAGGGAGGTGGTTGAGTCACCTGCCCTGGAGGTGTTTAAGGGACAGGTGGACGAGGCACTGAAGGACATAGTTTAGTGTTTGATAGGAATGGTTGGACTCGATGATTTGGTGGGTCTCTTGCAACCTGGTTCTGTGATTCTACAGCTTCCAGTTCAGCCTGTGTGGGGAGCTCCCCACCCAATGAGTACACGCTAAGCTAAGCTAGACCCAAGTACCAAGCTCCAATCATGCGGCTTTCCATTTGCTCCATCTGAATAACCATCTCTTCCAGGCACTTTGCCCCTTCCTCCCACACCCGCTATCTCTGCCAGTTTGCAGTCAGGGTGAACTGCCCTGCAGCCTCTTCACAAAGCAGGACTCAACAGTGAATGGCAACACCATAAACTACCAACCCAGAATGGACATCTCTCTTTGTGTTACTTTATTTTAAGCCCCAAATTCAGCTTTTTAACTTCCTCTCCAACAAGGCCCCATATCCAATACAGTCATTCATCTTCAGGACAAGTGTCTATTGATCAGCAGTTATCCAATTTACAATAGGCATGTTGTACAACCTGAACTCAGTGCGCCTAAGAGGAAATTCAGTGTGAGACCAAGGAAAGCACCTTCTATAGACTCTTCAGTGCAAGCAGAAAGCACATTAGCAGATGCTGCAGCTTCACAGCAGAAACCCCAGCCTCAAGCACAGAGATGATGTGAAAGCAACAGGAACACTGCCAGAAAAATAACCCCTCAGTACCATCCCCGCCTGCAGGGAGGTGTCAACATGTTTTGACAGTAGAAAAGGAGGAATTCATGGCCAAGAACTTTACAGAATCCATTAATGTCTCCGAAACCCTCTGTAATATGCAAGGGTTATACTTCCCCCCCCCCTCTGAACACAAAGAGCAAATATCTCCTTTTATGAGGAGTGACCTTTACATTGCGCTAGGAGAATGAAAGAACAAGGCAAGAATAGAGGCAGATCTTTGTGAAAGGAGATCCACACAATGCGTGCATTGACTCTCAAGGTTGGTGCTGGACTGAGCCCAGAGAGGGTACTTGTCTCTGCAGACAGCAGAGCTCTTCAGAAAAGGTGCACTGCCTTGAAAACAGAGGTGCACTGACAACATGGCTCAGTGACAGCAGAAGAGCTGCCTGGGTACTTTTCAATAAGCCTATTATTCTTTGCAGAAGTCCATTTCTTTGAAATCACAACTGTTTGCGGGAAAGGGTCAGTTTTAATAAATCCTCTTTTTTTCCTTTTTTTTTTAAGAGAGCTTGCCGTTATATTTAAAGTTTTCTCATATTTTTTTTTCTTTCCCCTAGATTTAAATACAATTTCTTACAACATTTCCACTAATTAAAATGAAGTTAAAATACCAACACGACCAGAAAGGACACATGAAAACTTCACAGAAATGTTTCTATTGCCCTAATCAGAAAGGAGCTTTGCAAAAACTTAAGACTTTCAAGTTTTCATCTAGTTATTTTCCCAGGAACAAGAAGACCTGTTTCGTTCAGCTCAGTATCATGCTGCTTCTTGTAGTAATTTTGCAGGACATGAACACTGATGTTACGGGTAAAGTAATTCTATTTTGCACCTTCCTCTGATTTCCTTTTTCCCCTTTGATGTTCACCTCCTACTAGAACATTTTCACTGATATCATTCTCAGGCTGAATGCGACCTGATTCACATCTCATGCCAATTACTTTGACATTGTCAGAACTAAGCCAGTGTACACCAGCAGAGGAATATGATTATTTAGCAGTAGTATCAGTCCTCTGCCTCCTTCTTCAAAATTTCTGGCATGGGTGAAGGCTTTGAATGAAAACTAATTCCTTACCCCCCGTATTAACTCCTGTATTATTGGCTAAAAAGAAAAATAGAGGGGGGGAATTAAATCATGTCTGAAAAAAAGTGGATTTCCTTTTTGTTATTCATGATGCTGAAGAAGTGAACCTGTATCCCTTTCAGACCATATTCTCCTTTGTGTTATAAATGCAGAACAGAGAGGATGATGTACAACTTGGCAAACCTCATTCCTCTTAGGTTCCAAAAGTCACAGAGGCAAACAGAATTAATTGACTACATTGACAGTAACTTCTCTCAAACCCATTTATGACTAGTGACTATCAGAGCTGAGCGAGATGGAAAATACCCACAAAACAGAGCAGGGAAGCTCAGAATGCCACTGTCTGGGTCCTTCATGGGTGTGGGTTATATGAAGTCATATCACAATTACAAAAATAACTACTAGTGTAACTTTTGGTAGAGATTCCTGACAGGGAAATAGTGTCACTTGAGTAATTCTGTGTGGAAGAAAGCGACGTGTAGAGGAAAAGTGAAAGCAGCAGAGAGAAGGATCTGGTTTCTTCCCGAGGAACAGGAGATAGCAGGGAGCCCAGTCCCAGTCAAGCTGTGTCTGGGCTGGCAGCAAAAAGGAAAGAGGATTGCCAGCAACTTGCAAAGAGGAGGAAATAGTGACACGAACCCTGCAATGTGAAGGCAAGAAGAAACTTCTTTCACATATAGCCCGAGCTGCTTGGCAGCCTATATTACTTGGTTGGGCTGCTTTTCTCTCTCTCACATATTCCCTTCAGTTCTCGGCTCACAACGATAAAAGAAACCTGCTCCCAACTGACTTCTCTAATCATGGTCCCCAGCCTACAGAACAGTTTAGGAATGACAGGATCAGAAAAAGAGGCCACTCTTGGGGCACAGACAGATGCAGTCAGAACAGTTGCTCCCCTGTGTTCCCTCTTTCTCCTTTTGACACTTTTGATTGCTACCAGAAACACCAAGAAGCCTTTCCTTCCGCCTGCAATGAGGAGTCATGCTTCCCCACCATCACTTGCCTTCCTCCACATAACCCTCAGCTATCCCTCTGTGTTACAAGTCTTCTCTTAGGGATCCCTCTTCTTTCACATCTCCAGCTCTTGATAGAAAAGATGCAACTTAGCCCCAAGACCCTGGCTGGTCTAACAGACCAAATCCAGAAAGGATCTGCACCCTAAACCCAGCTCCATTCTTACCCGTTTATACTGAGCATCCCCACAAGTCCTTCTAAAAGCCACCTCTTTCCTCCTCAAATCACTATCTCAACATTCCCCTAACATCTCCCACCTTTCCAGCAATGGTTTTAGGCTCACTGACCCTACCCCACTCCCTCATTATTCCACCCATCTTTCAACATCTGAAACCCCTCACCTCACAGTATCTCCCTGCTGTGGCCAAGGCTGGCTGAGTGCAGATAAACAGAGCACCAGCCCAGCATGTTCTACCACATTGTAATTTCTCAGGTGCAAAACCAGTTCAGAGTAGTTTCCCACCCTGGCTGTGCTTTCTCACACTGCAACTCAATTTACTGCTGCAGACATATGGTGGCAAGTGCCTGAAGGCTGTACTGACACTGGACAGTGTTTAAGAATAAATCTTTAAAAACTTGAGCCCCTACACAGAGTTACACTGACGCATCTGCTGGGAGAGCAGCTCGCAGCATGGAAAAATAAAGGAACCAGCTGTAGAAGGGCAGGATCCTCCTCGACTGCCTTTGCTGCCAGAGAAATTGTAATGCAGAGCCATCCTCTGCCTTGTGTTTTGTTTGTCTTGTTTACCTTTGGGCAAGGACTGTGTTTATAAAAAAGCCAACAATTGGCATATGTTAGATACCTGTCCAACAAAAATGGCAATTAGGGGGAATGAGAAAGTGGATTAGAAGTTTATACCTAGCTCTGCACTCATTCCAAAGTCAGCAGAGGATTTGGGGGTCTGGCTTCAGTTTTGTTTGTGCGTTTGTTTGTTCAACTTCTTAGGTGTTTTGTTTCATTTGAGTTGAGAAATATAGACACAGATACGAATGATACAGATCTTCCCACATTTCAGCATCTAACTTTAGCCTTTTGATCCAACACCCATGCAAACTCAAACCCGCAGTTGTCCTTGGGATAAATATTTTAAAAGAATACACACACAGCCCCAAATAATAGCGCTGCCATTCTACCTTTTTAAAGTACAGGCCTGTGAATACAGCTGATTTGAGGCCTAACACATGGCAAGATTCACAAACAGTGGTGGTATCTTGTATTAAAGCAACAGATATTGTTAGCAAGAACTTCAGCACACCTCATTTTCTCTGAGACTGCAGCACATCTGGCGCGCGCACACAAACACAGGGGCTCTCAACCCTCAGTGGGTCCTACAGGCATAAACCCATTATCACAGCGGCCCAAACACGGGGAAAAAATGTGTCAGGGGAGGAGGGAGTTTTTGATTTGTCCTTCTGTTCCAGCCTTCAGACTGAATCTAACACACAATATCCAGATTACCTGCTCAGCATGAAAACAAATAAAGTTTATCTCTTTTTTTCATGAAAGCAGAGGTGTGTATGAATGTCTTGAGGGGTGAGAGCCTTTCAAACACTTATTACGATAAATTAGCCCTAGAAGATTGGAAGCTGACAGCCACACAATTATCTCATCTCCCTTCCCTAGTTTACAAAACAAGCAAGAAAACACACAATGAGGACGCTCTGTGCTCCATTCTGGACTGTGTCATTTTGTGCTGGGGAATTCTTTGTGTGGTGTCTGGAGAGAGGCTTTGTTTGTTTGTTTGCACATTGATCTGTGCTGAGTGAAAGATAACTCATACATCACCTTCTTATCAAGTGGAAGAATTGAAGTCTGATGTTTACATCCAAATATTTGAAGTGCAAGCCTCGGAGATGTGGGGGAGCGGCTGGTGGGGAGGAGGATATATCTAAACCTGAAGCTTAAACTTTTTTTATCAGAAGTCATCTATTTTTCCTGGTGGATTTCAGCCACAAGTTCTTTTATGAGTCAGTTGAGAAATTACAGGCAAACTTTTGTGACCAGACATTTTAGAAGCCTGTGAATCTTTACAGCCATCAGTGAAACCTGTATGAGTATCGTCTCTCCAGCAGAGGACAGTGATAGGCATACACACAGCCAAATTATATGTGCAGAAACAGAAATCTGCCTGCAAAATCACTCCTTGACAGAGAAATGCAGATTTTTTTTCCCCCAATAACTCCAAGTGAGGGTGACATCAAGGGGGCTCTTATACGTCTCCCTTGAATTCTTCCTCACAAAGACGTTCAGCTTCTATTTGGAAGGCAAGTCAGCTTCACCCTCCATACAGAGGTGCATACACACTCACAGAGGCGCGTGTGCCAGCTGAGGTGTGATGCTTCTCTACTAATAATAGTGAACGCTGGGTATAAATTGGGTGGTGGCATTGTAATCACTTTTTACTGGTGTAAATGCCTTCTCAGCGAGGGCAAGTTCCAACCTGTTGTCTGTAACGGTCCCGAGGACGCAAACAGCCAGAGAGGATAATCCTCCACACCATTAGGAACCAAGCATTAAAGATACATGACATCTTCTCCTCTACCAGCTTGCTCTCAGAGCTCTCTATTCCCTGTCACCCACCAGGATGTATGATATCCGTACTATCTAATTTCACAGCCCGTAAATTACAGGCATACCCTGCGTATCTTCATCTCATTAGAGAAGGTTAATTTAAGCAGACAATCAACAAAAATACAGAAAACTAGTTTGGAAAGAGGATTTTGCTGTGTCTCTGCCAGACAATGAATTCACAACCCCAACATCTGCCACCACTAGAGAGAAAATGCTGGAGGAAAAAAAAAATAGCAAGAAATTCATTGCTGTTTCCTCTGATGAATGGTGAATTTCCAATTAGCATTTTAATTACTCAAGCCAGACTTTCAGCTGGTTTGATGATCACAAGAAATTCCATAAGCAACAAGTCATCTTGGTTTGACAACAGTTTGAACACAGTTAATGGGGCTGGTCTGCGAGACTCTTTTTTTTCTCTCTTGGAAAAGTCCTGCAGTGTTAAATGTCCTTCAGTTTTTATTTATAGTTTTTCATGCAGTCTTGTCCTACCCAAGAAAATCCTACAACAAGATTATTGTACCCGAGGCTGTGGGTACAAGCAATGTAGGTTGTTGTGAGAAATATTCCAACAAGGCTTAACTTTGCTTCTTCTTCAGGCAGATCTTATAGGAAATCCATCAACAGGACCCTACACGTATGAACCGCCACCACTTGCCTGAGTAAATCCATCCCATAGCATTGTGGGTATCTTTTCTTTGTCCTTCACCTCAGCTAATCCTACAGCAAACCTGTCCCAGGGGACTGATGGATGGGACCCTCTCTGCAGAAGGTCTAGTGACGATTACCCGGCCACACCGTTTGTTTGAATAACAAAAGAAAAGAGCAGGGCATTTTTTCAGTGCCTGCATGGCATTAGAAAATGCTACATCCTCTGGGAAATAAGGGTGGGCAGGGTTATGGTTCTCTTTGCAGACGAGGATTGCAGCTTTGACTGTCCTGGTATTCGTGCTCTGCTTCTGCACCACAATAACATGCTTGGGTTTTGCATGGGACAGGCTCCTAACACAAGCTGGGATTTCAAGAATCTTAAGAATTTTATCGCTAGTAGAGATGCTAACACAGACTATTCCTCTCATTCCAGACGCTCTTATACATCTCATTGTTTGCCTTAAGGGAGGTGGAAAGATGCATTCAACTTTGAACCCACAACTCGGCACTGAGGATCCATAAATATTTCAATGAATGGGGAACTGACATAAGCAAAGATCAATAATCTGTTTCAAGAACTCAGAAAGGTCTGAGACTTAGATTTAAGACTCAAATTGGTTGGTCTGGGGACTTAGGTTGTTCACTTTAACTTTTTTTTTTTTTCCTTCACATTTCGGTTTGCTGGAGTATTTTTCCTGGAAAAGCTTACCTTCCTCTCAATTTTTAATGTGCTTTCTCAGCCTTATGAAGACATTGGATGCCCACCATGCAGCAGCCTTCTCTGATGTAAAGCTACCTGCACATCATAGATGCGTACACATCATCTGTGAAAACATAATCTCTCTACCCAGTAGTAAAATGCCAGAACCAAATCTGTTTACTTGGGAAACAGATTTCTTAGGGGACAGAGTGAATAAACCCAACCAAACCCACTTGACAGTGTCCATTGCATTAACTAGACAAATGATTTTTTTTTAAGTTCTTGGCAATCTGTTGAATAAAGGTGAAGTTCCTACTTTGTTAGAAGGTCCCTTCAGATAGAGGCACGAACAAAACAGATGGAAAAGGTTGGGAAGAGAAACAGAATTGTGGTTACAGAATGAGAGGGTCTGACTGGGAGCTTTGGCTTCTGCATTACAGTTAGACAAAGAACACACAATGTGTGTGCCCAGACACTGACACAGGATGGACACAGGTCCTCTGGATTCCATGGAATTGTTTGGGTTTTTTTAATATGAACTTCTCAAATGAATCCTTCTCTACAAGTGAAACCTAATCCTTCTTTCTTTCCACATCCTACTCCTACCCTTTCACCCTGAATGAAGATGCCCAGACCCAATCCCTTCTTGCAATTTATGTCCCTCCAAGGTCTAAACATGGATACTTCTTAGTCACTTGGAGAAACTCTGCCAGCAGCAGGAGCTGAGCTGTGTAAACTCTACAGGGAATCCTGTTCCTCATTCTGCCCCAACAACATTTTTTCTCCTACATCCCTCCCCCATTTCTTCCTTCCAATCCCACCCCCTGCCCCATCACTCTCTCCAACCCCTCTCCAACAGTTTGGTAGGGTTTCACCAAAGCAGGCAATTGGAACGCTTCACTTTCAGTCCCTGAAAGAGACCAGGGCAGAGAGGAGTTTATTATACCATAAATTAGAACGTGAAAAGCTAATACGTTTTATACATTTGTCAGAGAGAGAGAGAGAGGGGAGAAAAAATCTTTGCTGCCAGGTTCCTCATAGCAAATCTGTCACGTTTGGAGAGAGGCTGCTGAAATAGAAGTATTTACAGACAGACAGAGCCCTGGTGCAGAATAGCAAAGCTTGCTGCTGGATGCTTCAGGGCTATATCAGGAGCCAAGATAGAGTTCTCAAGCCAAACCACACACAGGCCCACCAAAAGCACTTTAGCTCTTCTTGTGCAGGACTAAAATAACACAACACAGAGAGCTGTGGCAAAGCTGTCTCTGACTACTGTGAGCTTTTCAGCCTGTGCTTGTAAAGTGGTGAGGCGACTCTGCTCGTGTTTGCATTATAAGTCTGAATTTACCCGGTTTTGCATTTGAAAAGAAAGGGGTGGAAAGCCAAATCCCAGATAAGATAATACAGAGGAACTTTTCTGGGAAATATGTTCCATCTTCCAGGTATTCAGCCTCTTGGCTTTCTTTCTCTGTGCTCATTCCAGGTGGATGGACCCATCTTAGCTGAGCTTTTTCCCAGTCCTGCTGCACATCCAGTCCCTATTGTATCGCATTTCTGCTGCCTTAAGGATGCAGCTGCCTGGCACATCCAGTGCTGATGGTTTTCATATCTCTCCTTCCACTATTCAGAACTCAAGTCAGGAAGGCATATTTCAGACAGAATCTCCCTGGAAAAAGTCAGCAAGATAGACTTAATTAAGATAAACAACAGCAAAAAAAGCATTCATAATTAAAACTGTTACCTGCACAGATGAGAAGGTGAAAGGAGCTAGGTGCTGGAAGGAACATTGTGTCTGAAGTAGGTATTCTCCCACAGGCAGGATTTTCATCCAGAAGAATGTAACGTAGAAGATGGCAGTGGTACTACCAGACAACAGTTTAGTTGAAATTGCACACAAATGACCCTACCCAATGCTTGCTTGAGCCAGGACAGTCAGTCATACAGCTACTGAACTGGTTAGTGAAACACAATAGTTGCTGCTTTGGTTATTTCAGCCAGCCCGCTGGATATAGCTGAAGGCAGACCTGGGAGATTGTTCCTTGAGGGAACATTTCTGTCTGTAGGGATAGCAGTATTCTTAAAGATGGCATTGATCGAAGGACAGGTTGTAACAAAAACAGCCATGGAAGTATCAAAACTACTGTCCTGCCATGACATCAGCCAGCAGATAAGAGCAGCATAGGAAGAAGGTAAGTGAATACTGATTCTTCCTTTGAATGCTCTTCCAGCCTCTGGAAAACCATGTGGCAAGTTGCTTTCTGAGTCTGTTTGTACTTGTAAGTCCTTCGTGGACCTTTTTTCTTGGATTCCTACCTGGGCTACCTGTGCAAAAACCACTGCATGAATGATTTTCAGATCTATACTACTGGCATCTAGATATCATCCCTCCAAAAAACAGCCTGATTTGCAGAGAATTTTGCTCCTTCCACCCTTCAAAATCCTTCCTTCGTTCCTCTTCCCCAGCCCCATTGTTCCATGTGGGAGAATGAATATTTGTCATCCCAGAATATGAGGCAGACATCAAAATACATGAAGAGGAGTCAGACCAGTCTGCTGAGCTGTGCTACACCATGGCTTAGATCTCTTAACTATCACCAGAGCTTTGCTGGACTCCCAGCGTTTTGTCTTGTGCTCCTAGCCAGGGTGGCTTATTCAGGCACTCATGGAAGCTGCCAAATAAAACACTTCAGATTAATTCCACTCTCTTCCTTTCTCTTTTTAGAAACTTTTAATTAGTCCCCAACTCAGCACCATTATTACTATTTGTTATTAAGTATTAAAATCTCTTACCCCCAGCTCCCTCTCCCCCTGCTTTCCTCTTCCAGCCCTTTCTTTTAATTGTTATATTTTTTCATCAGTGATCAGCCAAGNGTGTGGCAAGCTGTTCTTTGAGTCACTTCATGGTCCTTTATGGGTCTTTTTTCCTGGACTCCTACCCAGGCTATCTATGCAAAAATCTCTGCATGAATGATTTTCAGATCTATGCTACTAGCATCTAGATATTGTCCCTCAAAAAACAGCCTGATTTGCAGAGAATTTTGTTCCTTCCACCCTTCAAAATCCTTCCTCCATTCCTCTTCCCCAGCCCCATTGTTCCACGTGGGAGAATGAATATTTGTCATCCCAGAATATGAGGCAGACATCAAAATACATGAAGAGGAGTCAGACCAGTCTGCTGAGCTGTGCTACACCATGGCTTAGATCTCTTAACTATCACCAGAGCTTTGCTGGACTCCCAGCGTTTTGTCTTGTGCTCCTAGCCAGGGTGGCTTATTCAGGCACTCATGGAAGCTGCCAAATAAAACACTTCAGATTAATTCCACTCTCTTCCTTTCTCTTTTTAGAAACTTTTAATTAGTCCCCAACTCAGCACCATTATTACTATTTGTTATTAAGTATTAAAATCTCTTACCCCCAGCTCCCTCTCCCCCTGCTTTCCTCTTCCAGCCCTTTCTTTTAATTGTTATATTTTTTCATCAGTGATCAGCCAAGCTTCCCTAATGATCTAGACTAATTTAAAGGGTTTATAACTCCGGCACAAAACTCCAATAAAAAAGCGGCAGACTTGCTGGGAACCTCCTGGGGCTATTCAGCAGCCAGAAACACAAACTCATTTACTACTTGCCTGTTCCCCCCTTTCCCTAGCCATCATCACCCATTCTGTCAAAATATCCTCGTCTCTATACACTGAAAGCCCTCGCTTTTCCTTTTCCTTTCTCACTGCTTCTCGGCTCTTTTTCCCTGAGGATCAAGACAAGAGAACTGGAAAATATCCTTGATGGGACCCATGGTGAAGTCAACAGCAAATAGACTAAGCCTACTGTTTATCCCAGTGTTCCCTCTGCCAATGCCAGAATTCTCTTCTCCTCTCAGGAGGAAAAATGTAAAGTGCTGCAATGAGACTGAGGGAAGAAATGATCTGCTTGTGTTTCTTCTTGAGTATATTTAGCAGTTGCGAGTTACCCCGCTAGGGACCTTAAAAGCCTTTTTGACAAATTTGCAAGTCAGCATTGTGTTTTCCTCGTTGCTTTGTTCACTTTGCTGTAGGTATAGATTTACACACCAGACAAAGGGTCGTTTGGCAAACCCTCAGTGTCTTGGCCCAGCTTCCAAACCCGTCTTTAGCCTCATGCACAGCCAGAAGTAAATCCACGGGGATGCAAACGAGAACAGAAGCACAAGCTGTTCTCCATGGCCATAGGTATGAGTGCGCTAGGGTCTGACTTGACCTATTGTGTCTCTTGCCCATGGCTTTGGATACTGGGCAATTAGCCAGTTTTGGGGGCAAACCAGAAGGAAACATCTTTCCTTCGGTGATCAACTTGTAGCAAGATTTTTGAGTGGAATCATGCAAAAGCTACTGCCTCTACACGTACATAGAAAACCCTTTTAAAATGGAGAGGAAGGAAGGGAGTGTGAATGGCAAAAATGAAATCAATAAAGCTAGGCAAGTATAGAGGAATCTGGCTTGCACGGAGTGGATTTATGTCAACTGCCTTTAGACATCTGCAATATGGATGCTTAAATCTGAGCAAGCCACTGGACTACTCACTGTACATGCAATAGGGAAAATGAACACTTTTAACATCCTAATTGCCCTGTCGTTCTTGTAACCTAGTGGGATTTTGAACCTTTTACACTGAAAACTCCAGTTCTTCCAGCTGGTATGTTTGCCAAAGCCTTTCGTTTCAAATTAGGGAGCAAAGGATGCCATTAAATGGTCTTGCTTTGGAGTCACTATTACTCCCAGAATGTGCCTGACAAGGTTACAACTGCAGCAACCATCTGAGTCACAACTGTATTGATACGATCTACAAGTTGTCTTTTGTGCTTGCGTGAAAAGGGCTCAGCTGAAAGGCCCATCAATGTGTTCAGTCACCTTCAAAATGCTGGAATCATTTGGTGAGAATAAACAGTTGAGGCTCTTCCTTTAGTCACTTGAAAAGGACAGTTTCCCAAGGAATTTTAGCACTACTCACCCTTATTTGCCTGCTGGTACTCCTCTAAGAGATGATTTCTGGAACTGGTTGAGTTACTTTGATATTGATTTCTCATCTACAGATTGACTCTTAGGAAAAGAGATAAGTGCAAACGAAACCAAAACAAGACATACCCCCACAAGGTTCATGAAGGTGGAAATAATATTTTGGAGTGCCTAAGTGGGTTTTAAACTTGGGCTAAAAATGCAGTACGCTAAGGAGTGTCTATGGAGGATGACTGCGATTAGAGAACTTGTTGATGATACAAAGCTGTCTTCTCCTTATTTCCAGCTGCTACATTTAATTAAAAGAAAGCTAAACAATCCATTACATTAAATTACTTTCTGAACATTACTTTTCCACACAGGCAATTGAAATGGTTGCCACAGGGATGTTATCTGACCACAGATTGTAAGGAAGATAACTGAACTCAAAATAATTCCATTCTTACTTGAAATATCACCCAGATGACCTGGTCAGGAATCACTCCCCGTAGTGTGAGGGATGACAGAAGCTGGTGGTGATTTACCAGGCGCATGAGGAGCATTAATGAACCCCAACCTCATCTTGTTTGTTCCTGCATCTTGTCGCATGATGATGAAGATGCCAAATCACTATGATGTCCTGGCAACCAAAAGGGATTTCTTGTAGGTTTCCCTCATTTATCCTGTGCCTTCTTCACTGCTGAATCCAGTTAATAAAAATCATACCATGGGTCAATCCCTGCCTCAGTTTCTAATCAATTCTAAGCAGTCTGTGTATCCAATTTAAGCTTCTAACCAGAAGAAATATTTAATCGATATTAAAAAAGCCAAATATGCCAGGGATATCTTGAGATACTACATGGAAATAGAATCTGTGAAACAATTCCTTGTCCCTGTGGGTATTTTGGTTTTCTTTCAATTCTTATTCAGAGAAGGATAAAAAAGATTTGGAGTCTTCCTCACTTCCTCAGCAGACCATGGACATTGCAGTGGGCTTCTAACTAATCAAGCCACAGATCAAACTCTGCCTTCTGCCAAGGAGCTGCAGTGGTTCCCTAGGNAATCGCAGTGGACTTCTAACTAATCAAGCTACAGATCAAAGGAGCTGCAGTGGTTCCCTAGGGACAAAGCCAGTGTCCAGACTCCAGCAGGAAAGGAGGAGATGGTGGTTAAAGACATCTTTAAAACTGTGGTTGTGCACTGCAGATGAGTCACCACCTTGCAACTCTTTGCAATATTGAAAACATTCCATTCTCAAAGCAACAACCAAAGCATGATTGGCTTGTGACAAAACCAATCTGGACCGACTTTAGGAGCAGAACTGAAAAAAAAATAACATACTTGCTCAACTCTGCTCCCTCGGTTATAGCTGTGCCCTTATTTCCTGCACTCCACACCATTTTTACCTCTGAGAAAATTGTTGCCAAGTGGCTATTTTGAACACAGTTGAGTGCAGATTGTTAAAGGAGAGACAGGTTTCTGCTTCTGTCTTGCAGACTATTTTTGCTTTATTATCCATCTCAGACAAAAACATTCAGAGGGCAAGTATCTGTTTACTGTTTGTGCATAATGCATTATGGTATGAAATTGTCTTTCCTTCCCTCATTTACAGCACTTGCACCTCATCCCATGATGACCTCACAGCAGCAACATGGACCTTTATGACCACAAATCTGCATTACTATCATTTTCTCTCTTAGTTGGCCTTCCAGAAATGAAATGCCATTGGCCTTGGCTTGTTTGGTACACAGCAGGAGCTGTGTTCGCACATTGGAACCAGTGTGATAGTTTCACTCTGCCACACATTTTCCAGATTTGAAGCCAATAAACTGCTGGACTGGATTTTCAGTTATCAACATCCTCTTAACCCGAGCGGCATTAGCTAAGTCATTCAGCGGTCTCATCCAGACAAGTATCTTACTCAAATACCAGACACCTTGTGAATTATCCCATCCATTCTCTGAAATTCAGGGCAGAGGGAGTATGAGACAAGAATCACAGAGTACATTGATAGTCATGAGAGATGGGGCATTATTGGGTCAGGAAGAAGAAAGTTCAGGCTGGACTTGGGTTTTATTGTAGTCTTAGTGAATACCAAGCCTTTGGTGTTACAAGAAAAAAATATTACTGAATGATTACCCACATGTGTAGTACTCAGTTCATAGAATCATAGAATCACTAGGTTGGAAGAGACCCATTGGATCATTGAGTCCAACCATTCATATCAATCACTAAACTGGAACACCGTGGAGGCAGCAAAGACCATGGTGGCTACACGTCGCAAGGTCAAAACTGCTTCAAGCGCTGCAGCCTGCAGGAAGGATGCTGCTACCCANAAGGAGCGGTCTCACCAGTGCCGAGTACAGAGGGAAAATAACCTCCCTGGATCTGCTGGTCACACCGTTTCTGAGACAAGCCAGGATGCCATTGGCCTTCTTGGCCACCTGGGCACACTGCTGGCTCATGTTCAGTCGGCTGTCGACCAATACCCCCAGGTCCCTCTCCTCCTGGCAGCTTTCTAGACAGACTTCTCCCAGTTACCTCTACTTCACTTTTTCATCCAAAGAAATTAATCCTACAGCTTTATGGAAACAGGGTAACTGTGCCCGAACTAGGGATTGCTTTACAAAAGAACTAAAAGCCTGCCCAAAAGTCAGTAGATCAAGTACGTTAACAACTAAATGATACTTTTTTTCTCTCTGAACATCTCTAAACCCTCTCCTGCAATGTAAGCTATTCTGCCTCAAAGTTTTCAGCCTCTTCTTAAATTTCAGTGGTCATCACGCCCAACTATATTTGTATCTGTATTTCCGCCGTGGCACCAGACAAAGATGGAGTGAAATGAGTGACATTTTTTAAGCCTTGCAGTCGGGTCCTGAATGTTCTCAGCATCTGACTCTAGCCTGCAGAGGTGTGAATCAAAGTCTGGTTTCCCATGTGGTCATGCCAGATGGTTGGCTCAAACCCCATCATTTCTTTACAGCAAAACTCACTAGACACAGACAGTAACCATAAGATATATTGGAAACTTGAATCTTGTGTAATTTAGACTGCCAACACCCATGCAAAAAATACCGCACCCTACTACTTATGTCAGTTCTTCAAGGGTCGTTTCTTTGCTGAATATGTCCTGAAACATTTCTAGGCAATGATAAAAATAAATTCTTACTGTTAGCCTGCATCTTCTCATTCTAAAAGATGTTGTTACTTCTGAACTTTGACTGTCAGATTACTTTTAAGGATTATTTCACAGGCCCTAAAAGGCAATCTTGCTTCTAAGGAATGCTTGAAAACAGCTGTCATAGAATCATAGAATGTTTTGTATTGCAAGGGACCTTGAAGCCCATCCAGTCCCACACCCTGACATGGGCAGGGACACTGCCCACTGGATCAGGGGCTCCAAGTCCCATCCAACCTGGCCTTGAACCCCTCCAGGGATGGAGCAGCCACCACTGCTCTGGGCAACATGGGCCAGGGCCTCCCCACCCTCACAGGGGAAAAAAAAAAAATCATCTTCCTAATATCTAATCTAATCAGAGCGATGCAGAATAACAGATCACATGACAATATTATTTCATTGCCTGTGGCTGTATTGCAGAGTATTCTGGAATTGGTCAGGGCTGCTCATCCCCAACTGTATCACAGCCTACCTTTTACAAAAGGATTAGGAACACTGGGTAAGTTTCTGCCCTGGTGAGATCATGAAGGAAATGCTGGAGATAACATCATTCAGTAAAACAAAAATTGAAGAAGGAGACAGTGAGTCAAAAATAATCATACACTTGGAGAACCTGGCACTGTATATTTAGTGACCACAAGAGGTCAGGACATCAGTTTTCCACCGCATCTTAAAAGCACTATCTCTGAGAGCCTGAAGCTAGACTACTATTTTAGGTATTATTGTTCAGTTAGGAAATTTCATCTTTACGCATTCCTCGACAGTATCTGTATATGCTTCCTCAGCAGCAGGGGTTACTGCAGGAGCAACAGTGCTTTCTCTGCACTCATTTGTAGCAGTATAATAGTCACGTTTGTCTGTCTTTGTGTTTGAGGTCTCGCTCGTCAGTTTGAAGGTATACAACAACATTATATTTTTTGCTAAAAGGCTCAATCAACACTTCCACTTCCCTGGCACAATGAAACTCCATTCATTAAGGATAGATAAACTGCCTCAGGTGTGACCCAACCTTGTAGACTTTCCTCCTACAGAAACTGTTAAGCAGTTAAGAAGCACAAGCCTCCCTTTTCTCCCTTCCAAACGTACCTCTCCAGCATGAATAAAGATCAGCGTATAAGACAGGAAAGAGATTATGTATTTCAACTACAAATTAAGATAAAGGCTCAAATGCAGCTCTCTCTTTATGAGGCGTCTATGATTGGGAGATGGAGGAAAAAGGAGCTTTATAATATATATATATAACTATAAGAACTATGTAAAATCCTACACTTCCATCCTCTGAGAACCATTTTCTGCAATACCTTTTAATTAATACACTTTGTTTAGAGAGTGTCCTGCACAGGCGCTAACTGGGCTTGACCCAGTTTATTGTATAAAAACAGATGAGATCACTGCCTGCGTTTTTAGGTTATGAATATTTCATACGCAGGCTTGTTTCGCTGGAAGGCCCAGCCCTGGTCCTCGTCTCTGGGTGCAGCTTGTATCCTTTAGCAGGCCCTGCTTTGTGAAATTGAATTTCTTTGTTTACTCTGCATGGTGCTACGAGATACTTTTTTTTTTATTATTCCCCTTTTATTTTTTTTTAGGAGAAACTTATTAAGCTACTTCTGGTATAATACCTCTAAATGCCGAGTCCGTGAGAGGGAATTTTAACTTGGTTAATCTGACACAAATGAAAAACTATTCAAGGCTTGAGATGACTGTAAAGTTTAGTGTCATGTTTTTTCAGTAGAAAAAAAGAAAAGATCCTCAGCAAAATTTCATTTGAAGATTTGAAGTTATTTATTTCCTTCAAAGTAAAGTATTAGGCATGTTTTAAAGACACAGGAGCAGCATTTCTTTGTAAATTGGACTCCATCTGAACCAACTAAGGGTCCTCAGTGCAGGGGGTACTTGGAGCAGAAAGTAGAACAGGATGGAGAGTGTTCTCCTTCCTTAAGTAGGCAACTATTCCCACTGTGTAAGATGGACCCTGTAGGTTTGTTCTTGGCTGAAATGGAAAAGTATCACCCTCCTAAGAACAAAATTGCAGCTGGAAAGGCTGCCAGCTCTTTTGTTGCCTGCAGAGGAAAATGGGAAGGAGAAGCTGACTGTGATACAGAGACTTCAGCTTTCTCAGATCATTCCTTTGATTGTGCAAAACCATTATATTTGAATTAAAGATGTCTTGTGGATGCTCCTCATCCTAAAACTCTATTTCATTTTATATTTGCATGTCTGAAGACAAAAGGAAAGAGGATCTGCCAGAGCTCAGAAGGACGGCCTCAGGACCACATTATGCCAGTGGATAAGCTTCATTGTCCAGGGAGACAACTGATGAGGAGATCTGAGGACCATTTTTAGCCCTGCACTGTGATCTGTCTGAGTCTCAGCACCATTTTCTTCTTGAAGGAGTGAGGGTGTGTGAGCGTGTGTTGTTTTCATTTCTCAGCAGTAGCTGGGATAAATGGGCTGAAGCTTCCCTCGACGTTTTGCTCCAACAGTCCTGTATCAGGTTTTCCACAACTGAACTGAAACCCATGATTCATAATCAGTTTCGTTCACGAAATGTTCTTCTAATTGATCAGACGGAGACCAATTTCACTGTGGGAAACTGAACCCTGAGAAAATTAATTACCCGCCAGGCTAAACCCATTTCCTTTGGCCCAAGTACAGCTTATTGTATGTTACTGAGAGATGACCTAGCTGTCGAGAGAAAGGCAATGCTATAATTCTTTCCAGGACATGCTACGTTGGAAGCAGATAAAGTGCTGCTGGCTGAGGGCACTGGCTATGCAGAGTGGGGAGCCAGCACAAGAAAAGGGGTAAAGGGACAGTAAATACACAGCAAAAGGCTCAGAGGGAGTAGAGATAACAGAAAGTAGAAAATATACCAATTTCAAAATCCCAAAGTCTCCTAGGGATTAGTCACTACAGGGTTTGCCTTCGGGGACAAGCGTTCTTAACATTCACGGGGCATACTTCGTGCTCGCTTTACACCTGTGAGATATGGAGGAATATCAGAGACCCTGAGTAAAAGGTAGAGATGGAGAGCGGGCTTTTTGCTGTGGTGCTTGGTAATGAGGCTAGTGCACTTAGCAAGGCTCCACAGCCTCAGGGCTGGAAGGCTTCGAATAACTGCTGTAACCGAGCAGAAAGCATCAGGGAGTAAAAGTAGGCTCTCTCTCTCCTCTTTTAGGCTGGAGATATGCAGAAGATCAGGAGACTCACAGGTGGCTCCAAATGAACATGAATATGAGTCTTGCACACTGATGCGGCATAGCCCATCGAATCTCACTACGTGGAAATAGCTGCTCTCATGGCTGACTTCCATTTCCCTCAGTTTCAAGGGCCCCTGACATTAGGATACCAAACTCAAAGCCCTCCGAGACAGGAGGTGTTGCAGATTTTTTTTTTAATTAAAGTCAATTGGGTAATGAAAGTAGCAGGAGTGTGTTCCCACTCTGTGAATGGATAAATTAAAGCTCACAGCAAAGACGACAGACATCGAGATTGTGAGGAGAACAGATTTTAGATGGAAATTCTAATGACTGTCATCTTTAAGCTAATGACATCCTGCCCACATGACTCTGCCAGCTTTCAGGCTGGCAAAATAACCACAGGAGGAGCGTGGATCTCCTTTTTAGCTGGGATTTCAAGAGGAGAAAACATTAGCATTACAGGATAGTCAGGCCTACAATCCTCTGTCAGTAAGAGCCAGCTACTCCCCAGCTGCTCCAGGTTAATAGAAATACTTCCTCGGCCATAGCCCAGCACAAAACAAAATAGGATTTATTGCCAGAGGAAAGCTAATCAAAGAAAAAGGACAAAGGTTTATCAGCAGATGGAACTCCTCAGAAGGAAAGAAGTTAGTGATGTCTGGGTCAACAATGTTCTCTTGCTTCAGAGAGCCCTCAATGCAGATTGCCTGGGGAATACCTTACCTTGATGAAAAGTTTTAACCCTTTGGCTTTTGAAAGGACGGGATTTAGATTCGGGTGTATTTATTAGAAAACCTCGAATTCAAACAAAACAATCTCTCTTGCTGCTAGCCTTTTATCAGCATCTCTGCGGATATGCTCAGGAGTTCTGTGTAAATGCAATGTACTTAAGAAACAAAGGTGGAGTAGAATGACCTCTTTCAGTGCAGGCTTTGGGCTTCTTTAAAGCCTTGGAGTTCAAGGATCACAAAGCTGGGTTAAGGCTCCTAGCATGCTTTTCTCCTCTATCCACCTTTTTCTGGCTCCAAGCAAGAGGATGACAAAACTGAGAAGCAAGATCAGTGTATTTCTCAGAAGAAAAATTAATTCTACAGCAATTCCTAATGGTACACTGTGGAATTCCCTTCCTAAGACAGAATTCTCCTTTTCACACACTCTGCATCAGAGACTTCTGTTCCCAAAACCTCGAATTGCTCCAGAGCTCTGTGTCCATAGCAAGTTATTTGGGAGTACATGATAATCTGCTCTGCAAGAGGAAGGGAAACCTATGTGTGAGTAGTGAAGAGGTACGGAAATAAACATGTAACACAGAAAATTGAAAAAAACTTTTCCCCAGATTAATAATATTGAGATAATATCTACTCTATTTAGGGCCTCTTAGTTTGGTTGTGACACAAAGTGTAATATAAATGGAAATCAAAATGGATGGAAACTGTTCCATTGCTGTTTATGGCTACTGTTAGTTTCCGATAGATCCTGCTAGTTCACTAAGTAAACACCACACTAAGTACCTCTTAAACCACGTTTCACAACTCCTTGAATGTCTTGCAGCAGGAATATTTTTTCTTTTCTTAACCCTGCTAGTGCATTTGAGTTGACTCTTCTTCTGTGGATACAAAAGGAATACTTCAAAAGTCAGGACTCTCTGAACTGAAATAGAATTATGGAGTCATCGAGGCTGGAAAAGACCTCTAAGGTCATTCAGTCCAACGGTCAGTGCAACCCCACCTTGCCTACTAAACCATGTCCTGAAGTGCCACGTCTGCGTGTTTTTCGAGCACCTCCAGGGAAGGAGACTCCCCCACTCCTCTGGGCAGCTGCTTCCAGTGTTTGACTACTGTTTTGGTAATTTTATTTTTTTTGTAATGTCCAGTGTAAACTTCTTCTGGCTCAACTTGAGGCCATTTCTTCTCATCCTACCTCTTGTTACTCGGAAGAAGAGACCAACACCCACTTCACTACAACCTCCTTTCAGGTACTTGTAGAGAGCAGTAAGGTCTCCCCTCAGCCTCCTCTTCTTCAAGATGAACAATCCCATTTTAAAGAGAGTAAATCCCATCCACATCACAACTGTGAACCCTTCTTTTATAGGCAACTTTGTGTGTCTATCCAAGTACAAAAAAACCCCAAGATAATGCTGGTGAGTTATGTCAGTTTAGAATGCTACCACCTATCAGCCGAGCTACTATAACAGTTTGTGTCTGCACTTATCCCTTGGATAAATTGCAAAGACGTATTTCTCAGCTTCAGCTACCATTTTTTATGTTTCTGCCCCTCACCTTTTCTATTTTTCAATAGGAAAAGAAAAATAAGAAAAAATGAAACATTGTTTAAGTGTTCTTCAAAAAGATAAAAGCTATTCTCTAAGTTCTCATTAATTTTAAGATCAGAAAAGACTGATAAAAGATCAACATGCACTTACTGTAAAGAAATTCAGGAGAGCAGTTTGAAGAGAACAGTGACTCTTCTGGAGAATATTGTTGGCCCAAGTGCAGCTTACCTGGCCGTTCATCCAGTGCCCATTGAGGGGGAAAGGAGATGAGATATTACTCCATTATAGACTCAAATTTATAATTCATACAATGCCAATGAAATAATGATAAACGACTGAATTGTTCACAAAGGCCATTCTTCATACTTTAGCCCATTAAAATAAAAAAAAAAGCAGCATTTTAAAACTTTCTTTTAATGATTTCCCTCCTTGCCTTTGCTCCCCTTGCAGCCACTTGGCAGAGATGCTCTGCTGAACCAGAAAACAGTAAGAAATTTCAATCTCCCTCCCTCTTTCTGTCAGCATGGACAGCCCACCGTGTATGTATGTGTGAATACAAGTATGTGCGCGATCAGCTTTCTTTATACATATCCCTCTACCGTCTTATCTGTTTAAGATAAACTACTATCATGGTCCTGTCACGTGTTCTGTCTGCACTTTAGTTCCCTCCTCTGTTCAGTGGACAAAATGAGTAGTAGTAAGGAAGGATAGAAGTATATTATAAATCTGTTCTTGACTTGTTTGGTCATTCATTTATTTGTCTGTGTGAGAGGACAGGAGCACATGAGAAACAGGTTCTTGCATGTGCACTGTTCTTTAAAGTCCACAGAAACAAACTACTGTAATATGAATTCTTAGGCTGGATGGGAAAGCTTTTCATTTCCCAGGAATTCCCTGCTGCTAATTCACCAGGCTCTACACGGACAACATTTATTCTTTATCCTAGGGAAACGCGAGCAGCAGATGAGCAACTGCTGGAAACAGGAGCTGGTAAAGAAATTGCACCTTAAAGAGCCACAGCTCCACTGTTAGATTGATCATGAGTGGTTTGAAGTATTAGTCATCCCTTGCTCTGAGCTGTTGTAAGGCAGCAATCTAAACCTGAAGAAAAACTTGCAGAGACCATAGCGCACAGATGGATGGGTAGACGGTTAGATATATCATAAGCAAAAAATAATAGTTTAAAATTACATTTCTGTTTGTGACCTCATTTTCAAAAGTCCTGAGTGTTCATTTCAGTGGAACATGCTTTGGGAGCAGCCCTCCAGGGAATTAGTCTAGAGGCAGGTGGCTGCACTTAGAAACCTATTTTTGCAAATCCTAAGTTATGCATATTTGGAAAGGTGAGAAAGCACCAGCCAAGGATGTTCTCTAAAGGTCGAACCTTTCTTTTGGCTGGCGGTTTCCCCCTCTGATCGCTTTTATATCCAGGTACTCCCTAAGGACAGATTGAAACTCCATAGCTCTGAGCATTTCCTTTGTCCTGCTTAATCACTGTCAGCAGCCCAAAAGATGAGATAATAGGGACCCGTCTTGGGGACTCCAAGATGCTGATTGTTCAGAAAGGTCAAATAAAAAACTAGATTTCTCATCTTTGCAAAAGAAGAGATTAGCAGGGAGCCTTGCTGAGAAGTTGAGGAGGGAGAAAAAAAAAGGAAAGAGAGAAGAAAGGCGATATAAGATGGTTTGGGTTTGATTTCTATGCAAGGAGCTAGAATCTATGATACAAATTCATGACTCTGAAAAGAAATCAGAGGGGAAATTCCTCTGCAGAATACACTAGTGAATATACAGGAAGCATGGGAAACAACTGGGAAGAAATATGAAGAGACACAAGTTATGGGAAAATAATATTTTGGGATAAACCTAGTCAGATGCTCTTTATTTTTCCAACATTCAAGGTTGCTAGACTTCGCCTCGTATTCCTGCAGGAGACTAGGGCTGTAGCTGTTGTGGCTGAACATAGAGTAGGGCAGGCAGGAAGGATGGATGGGTTTTCTTCCCCGTTAGTCCATACACTCTAGAGTTGATTCACAAGATTCAGTTAGTTGTGTAGGCTTCTTCTGTAGCCCATGGAGGAATCATCACCCATGGCAGGCAGTTCCACCCAGCATAAAATAAGTGACTAGCACAAAGAGAAAAGATGAATCAACTCTTAAGTGCTCGTCTATCTTAAGTGGTTAAAGAAAAAAACAAACAGCTAGTGAGTTCAGGATAGAGGGTTAATTCCACCTCTTCTGAGTGAGAAAAAACCCACTCAGGAGCCTCTGAAGAGCCCCTTATTGCTAGGACAGATGCTAGAAGCACTACCAGTCCTACACCATGGTCTCATCTCACACCATCTGCTATGGAAGGACCAGAAAATGCAGAAACAGAGATCAAATGTGACAGGTTGTGTCATACACACCACACAATCCCTTTGGTCCAGCACACCTAAATGATAAAGGAACAAGTTAGGGACTGTGATTTCTGTTCCAGTTTTGAGGACGGTCTGGCAGCAGATGAAGGAAGTACTTGGGGCCAAAGACTTTAAAAGTTCAGGCCCAGATTTCAAGCACTTGAGGTTTTAAGTTATTTTATGCTGAAAGTTGGATGCATCTTTAGTAGCTGCTAGAATCAGACAGAATCTCCAAACCTTTGGAAGTGTTCCTAGTGCAAGAAATTACAATTTCCATATTTTTGTTGCTCTTGATGTTTTTGACACTCAGGAACAAACTGTCTTCATTTAAATGAGATGAGAAAAGTATCTCCCGAAAATTATGCCATTTCTTTTCTCCATTATGTTTTTCTGCATCTTCTGGCAGCGCTGTTACAAAACCAACAGCAAACGGTCGAGTGGAACAGCAAAGACAATAACTTTAATGGAAAGAAATTGGGAACTGGAAGATGACACAGATTGCATTAGGGAAAAAAGTGAAATAATATTTAATTTGCCTGGTCATAAATAATATGTCCGCCCACATTACAAGTATATCAAAGCTGACAGGAAAAATAGTCAGTGACATGAGAAAATATCATTATTTCTTCATTAGATGTTTTATATGTTTAAAAGGGGGGGAAATTAAAAGAGCACTCTGACAAGCAAAACTATAACAGCTGAAGGGCTATTGAAGAAATGAATTAGGACTGTATAAGTGTGCAGATGCGTAAATCAGAAGGAAGGAAAAAATCTACCACAGGCAAAACTTTGACTATTGTTAGAACCAAGTTCGATTTCAGAAAGGGAGCGGAATTGCTGCTAGTGGATTCTGGACACCGTTCAACAATCAATACGCACCGTATGTTCACATCAGGGCTGCCGTTCTAGGTAAAGAAAGGGCATCTGGTCTGCTTAGTAATTTTGTGTAGTGACGGCTGGCAAAGAGGATTCTTACACAGCAACCACTGTGCCACGATACCTCGCTAAGTGCATCAAGCCAAACACAGACCTAGAGGCAGTGGATTTTTTTTTAATGTTGCTTTTGCAGGTAGGTGCTGGAAATTTGAGAAGGTCGTGGAGGCTGTGGCTGTAAACTTAAAAGTAGGGTTAGAGCCCAGCAGGTGAGCGCCAAGGGCATTGGTCTGGCTGAGCTGTTTCATTGACAAAGGGATTGGTATTCTGTGAGGGTTACTAATCATAGCAATAGATTTCAGTTTCTTGTGCACAGTGTGGCTCACAACTGTAGAGCCCAAATGTACCAACAATGGGTCAGTGAGGGCAAAAAGAGGCTCCATACCAAGATGACCTTTAGGGACAAGGAGAATACACATTACTGCATGGGTTTTCTCGTGTTTCTTCACTGCACCGAGGGCCAATACCTCTGTAAGAACACAATGCTGAAATGCTGACTGTTTCTATCTCCGCAATGATCCATCCTCTTCACCCTTTTCCTGCCCTGGTGACCAGAACGCATCTATTCAGAGGAACATTATCACTGTCATTTCTGCTCCAAGACACACGGCATCACTCATCAACAAGAAGTCAAGGTCACGATACCCCCAAACGCGTGCGACACAGCCTCACCTCCTCTGGTCTCCGTGCTGCTGAGAACCTCCCTTCTCACACATACACACTAATGGCACCATTACCGCTCCCTTCCAGATTGCTTAACAGATGCTCTTGATAAATACCGAAGCAGCTGAAATTCTGCAGGAAATGAAGCGTGTCTGCCCAACCGCCACAGTTGCCAGTGAAGGATAGGAGACACTTACAAGGTCTTTGGAATGAGTATCACACAAGCCAAGGTATTTGGCCCTTTTACCAGGACTGAAGGGCCTAGAGTTGGGGTATGGAATGAGCTCAAGGAGTAAGACCTTTGTAAAATATTAACATCTCCCAGGTTAGAGGCAAGGGTAGGTTCTCCTAGAGGAAATATTACGATCCGTGATCCCAGCTACATCTGCACAAGTAATGAATTCACTGGAAGCTAACAAACACAGAATTTATAGTTTGTATAAATATACATATTGTGTGTGTATATATATATTTATCTTTGTGTATGAATTTGTTGATATTTGAATTTTACTGTTCTCAAATATCTATCTAATCCATTTGTGAAGACAAAGTGTAAACAATCCATTTGGGGGACAACAAGCTTGTTGCAGTCCTTTTTAGCTACCCAGCCAGAGAAGTTTTCCAGGTGTTCTCTCCACTGACATTTAATAGGCCCGCATAATGAATAGATTGAAGCATTAAGATTGTTTTCCCCCTTTGACTTGCAAATATACGGCAACCTTGCAAAATGCAATGACCCTGTGAAATCTGTATTTCATCAGGAGAAAAGTTTTTCTTATTAACAGACCTCTCACAAAGCTTCTGCTGCCCCCAGAGACAGGAAATCAAGATAAAAAAAGATCGGAGTGACTGTGAATATGTTCCTTGTATGAAATGGAGTACCACGCTCTTCCTCTGAATCCCTCTCATAGAATGACAGAACCATAGA
>WAAB01000274.1:0-12378 GCA_013389865.1 Piaya cayana
GACAAATAAACAAACAAATAAATTATAGTTCTCATTTTTCATTTTCTTGTTATGTATCTGCAAAAGTTCTCTTTCTCAGTATTGATATTTCGATATTTTCAGAATAGTCAAGCTTTAAGCACTAAAATATTGGAAGATAAATTTTGTAATGTAGCCAGTATCTGATCATTACTGTTCTAAAACACAATTGAAAATACAATTTCAAAGGAAAACAAAATAAAACAAAAAACCCCACAAAGTCTCTGAACTGCTGAGAGAAGTCAAATTCTCCCTCTTTTTCCTGTGAATATATAGATAGCAGATAGGATAGCTGAAAATTATGGAATAATGAGTCTGCCCATGTTGTCATCTACAAGCACTGCAAACTGCACAAAGATATTGTATATGCTATTTTGAGCTTTTTCTATCTCCAATACGGACATTATCAGTTCACTGTTTTGCAATAATAATCAGCCTGTTCAGGGTTTTTAACCCTGATTTCACTAGTTTCTCCTTAATTAAATGGCAACACTCAGCCTCCTACATCTGGCATGCACTTGCTTCATTCTGTATTAGCTACAAATTACAAGTAATTAATTCCCTGCTCAGACCAAGAACACATCTCATTACATCACGGAACACACCATCTTGAAATACTATGAGCTGCTTTAACTGCTAATCTTCATAACGTGGAAAACCGCCCTCTCAAACAGTCCTCAAAAGATCACAAGCCTTCTGAGCACAGAAAGAAAATCACTGACAAAGGGAAGAGATGCAAAGCAGCCTGGCAAGGGACACAAGGAGCGTGTCAAACACGATGTGAACTACACCCCATCCTAACAAGGTAGCTCAGTGACACATCCTAGTCAGAAATGGCAAGGATGAACCACCCACAGGAAGAACTGGGATATAAAACTCTCCAGTTTGAATATACAGCTGTTATGGTTTACAGTCAAAAATCTACAAGTCTGAAAGAACAAGGCTTACTTATATATATAATTTTTTAATCTAAGATGGTAATTCCTCTTGCCCAGTGATGCTATTGCTGCTACCAAAGTAATATTTCTGAGCATAACAAAATCCGTAATCTTTATCTTCTTGATTTGCCCTCCTTTTAATTAAAATTATCCTTTGAACTCAGGAATTTTATTCCAATACATTCACCTCTAACCCTGCAAGAGAAACCAAGCAGCTTTTTCTTCTTGACATATTCTGTACTGTAGCTGAACTGCCAATGCTATATATCACCCTTTTCATCACACTGTACATGAATCTACATATAATCCTCTACAGAACAGAAACTGTTTACCTGTACCGGCAAAGAGTGTCTTCTTGGAGGTCAGACTTAAGGTACATTTGCTGACCCAGTTCTATAAACAGAACACTGCTGCGCTTCTGTACTGCCTCGGGTTTCCAAATATATGATCTCAGAAACTGCCTTTGCAATTTAGCATACATGTACACAAGCTACCTTAAAAATACCTCAGTGAAAGCAACTAGCAGCAGGTACTGGAAGCTGAAAACCACTGACCAGGGGCAGATAAGATGATGCTGCACATGGCTGGCAGCCAACTTTAACCTATGAGAAATCCTTCAGGACACACAAGGTGTTAGGAAAAATAATTAACCCCTTGGACTCAGGTCTTCTATCAACTTCCAGCCAGTAAGCACCTGAATTTATAAAACCTTACTGTCCTCCTCCTGCCAGCCTTCAACTTGGAGCTAACCCTAACACTGAAGTCGCCCCTACCACTTGCTATAGATTAAAGGTATGCCAGGTAAAGACTATAAAAGTACCATTTGCAATCATTTAATATCAAGGGCACAAATCCTAAGAAAGGCTTAGAATCACGTTAGCAATTTGACCACTACCCTTAACACCACAAGACATCTGTGTTGGTAAGCAAGTTGGGCAAACACTCACATTTTGTAAAGGTTTAGCATTTACAGATGTAAATCCACAAATTTCTGAAGAAATCCACAACAGAGCAGCTTGACTAATAAGTGTAAAACACCAACAAAGTTGAATACTGGTAAAGCTCTCCACCAGACCAGCGTGGCTGTTGCTCTTCTGTTAAGGCTGCGTCAGCGGGAAGAGGCTGCACAGCGATGTGTTCAACCTCTACATCACAACAGCATCCCTTTCCGAAAAAAAACACTGCGTCAGACTCTAGAAAACCCTAGCAAGCCCACCCACTGCATTAAACTGTGTTTAAGTGAACTATGCACTTGTTCAGCTGAAGAACACAGCCACTGTACATCTGCCTTGATAAATATTGAAATCTTCTAACATAAAGAAATCATATGTTTCAGGCAAAATCTTTGAAAAATTAAAAAATCAGAAAGGAGAAAAGCAGGTTAACAAATTATATTTGCTAATAAAAGAGATGATAGCAAAACTAACTCCAATAAAACTTTCAGCAAGGGTGATGCTGATAATTCTCTTTGAGAAAGCACAAGATGTGAAGATTTGTGCTGCTGTAGAGTCCTTTTATTTAGATTTCTATAGCATGCTGCATGAACATTAATAAAGCATATACCGCTTCCTAGCAATCATATCAGCATTCTTGTAAGTAATCATCGTAACACTATTTTAAAATAGAAATAATTTTTCACATTTCAAGGGTAATTGCTAAAAACCAACTTCAAAGTAATTTAAGCCTTCAGCCTTCCTTCTTTCACAGGAAGTAAACAATTTTCACTAAAATTGTGACTTCCTGCTGAAACAGTTAAAAAACATATAGTATTTAGTGGCATAAAAACACCCTGTGACCACACAGGTTATTCTTCAACTTAAAGTAAAAGTCATTATGGTGTCAATCTCTTGACAGTTCTCCACTGAATAAATACCAACCACCAGCTAGTATCTCAATTATCAAGATACCATCAAATCTGTATCCTTTTAACTACAGATAGTCCGGATGACTTGCCAATCTATTCCCAAAATCTCTTTCAGATTCAACCATATCTCAAATTCCATGACGCTGCAGGTTGCAGCCAAATCCCACCTTATTTTTCCGGTTCACATACAGCAGCAGATAAGAGACTCTCAGATGATACGGCTACCCCCCTACACGCTATTATGCCTACCCCCATTATTTGTGTGAAAGGAAACAAAGGAAAGCATCCTCCTTCTGGCCTCTCTCACTTACCTTTCTTAAGTACTAAAAATATCAATTAACACACAGAATCATGTCATGTCCTAAAAGTCATAGTGGATTATTATTCTGCTGCAAAGTAGCATCTGTTTGGAGCTTACTATCAATCCACATGGATCATAAGCATGTCAAGAGAAAAATTTATTCTTTGTATACATTCCCAAGTCTTTCTCATATCTCAGGTTTCAGATGAAGCTGGATGGAAATAAGATCCTTCTATGCATTTGTTATCACATCTGAGATTACGCTCTGTCAAAGCTGAAGCAAATGCAAGAGAAATCTGACAGGTGTGTGCCTAAGGCAGTTTGGCAGACCTAGTTAGGAGTCTAAAGGAACAACACAAAAAGCCTTACATTCAAGAAGATACATGCTTATTAATCCTTTGTTAATCAAAGTTACTATCATCTGTTACAGGTTTGTGGTACCTTCCTTTTTCTAAATCCGAAACAACATGCTTACTAAATTCCTTCATATCTGTGCAAGATCAAAACCCCAATCTTTTCCAGAATAATAAAACTGAACACAAACCTTTTCCAATGTTTGGTAGTGTTTGGCAAAGAGCTGTAATGTCAACTTGATAATTTTAGTTATAACCATGCAATTTCTGAAGACAAACTGCAAATCATAGAGTCTCCTACACCTTAGAGCAAGGGAGTTGCCCCCTTTTTTTTTGTACTGTTGTGTCAACAGCAAACAGCGTCTGTTGATCTTCTTCAAAGCTGGACTTTCTAGTTTCTTGTGAGCACTAATAAATACTTCTAAGCAGCCGCCAACAGACTTCAAGAAAACAAAGCATTTTGCCTGTTCACTAAACGATCAACACAACACAACCAGTCTGGCCACACAGGATTTGCCTTGTGCTTATGACCACAAAGCCTACCTCACTGGATCATTTTAACAAAATGATCATGACTGCATTAAAAGTAGTTACATAAATACAGAATAAACATGCTTAAAAGCCTCAGAAGGCAGAAGATGAATAATTTAAAGAGTCATATTCACCTTCACTTATTAAAAATGCTCATCAAAAGAGTCAATGATACATCACAGAAAATCAAGGATAATTATTGCAAAAATGTATCATACTCTAGTATTTGGTAGTTACGAATTATGCTTCATAAATTAAGTGGACTGAAAGGAGATTTTGACTGTATTTTTAAAGAAATACTGTCAAGACAGTTTGAGTTGGAAATCCATCATCACTATCAAACTCCACTCAGTATTTATTTCTGTGTGGAAACGGCACTCGGCTTCTCATGAGCTTGCCAACTTGTGCAACCATGTCTTCAGCAAATCCTGAGTCTCGGTTAGACAACTTTAACAGCCTGACGCTAGCTGGTGAGAGCGTTCTTTGGGACTGGAATAGGGAAGAACAGTAACATCAAAGTGTTCTAAAGTTACATGTTTTGTAATTTCAAGCTGCCAATAGAGTAGACAAAACATTTTTTGAGCTTGGCTCTACTTTCATTTTGCATCATTATTCTTAGATAAGAACTGCTTTATTGACTAATCAAAGAAAGCATCCATTTGTTATCTCTTTTCCTTAACTCTAAATAGCACTTAGGTAAAAGCACAGGAATGTTCCCATCAAATCAGATTTCCATAATGCATTAAAAACCCCATCAGCTTTCACTTAATATCATACCCACATTCTTAACCAAATCTACTTTTTATAGTGTACCTATAACCATTAAAAAAATGCAGGCAGGAAGGGCAGAGAAGGCGACATCTTGCCTCACAAGATCTAGGTGGGAAGCTTTGCTGAAAAATTTACTGTTAATAAAGATTATGTTGCTGTTACACACTTGAGGACAATGGAGAGAAGGGTTATTTGAACTAAAATGAGAAAACCAGCAAGTTCTTCTGCAGACGTAAAAGGAACATACACTAACATTGCTTCTTCACACATTAGCCTTTACGTTTAACAGATCTTCAAATCTGGTTTTGAAGCTATCTAATAATTCACATTAAGATGCACAAACTGTGCAGTCTTCCTTCAAGCTTTAGGCCTCCACCTGCTCATCCTTCCATTTAAAAAAAATAAATTCAACCCAAATCTAATCCAAAATGACTACAGAAAAAAGAGTTGAACAATTACACAGTTCAGGCATTATCTTTAGTATTGAGAAGGAATTAATTCTACATCATTAAATATCACATCAAAATTTATACTCTCAATGACAATCATCTGTTATAACCAGACTGACGGTGCTTCATACCTTGCAAATTTCATTTCATAGAGAGCATAGCAAATCATGCAATGGTCTAGAAAGAAAATTTGTATCATTCACTGTTTCAGAGAGCTGATTTTCAGTAAGGTTGGGAAGAATTTCCTTGTTAAGCACTCCATAATCTGCAGGGTTTACACAGGTGGGCTTGCACTCTACTAGTCCGGGAGGTACAGAGCGGTACAGCAGCCCTAACCCTGCATCTGATGCTGCCACCTTAACACCCTGTACACTCATGCCTGAGGATGGAACCATAGTTTTAGCCCACTCTCAGCCATTTCTCACACTCACAGTTTATCTTAGTGCTGGGGCACTGGCTGAAACACAGGCTGTAACACCAACATCATGATCATTCCCACCATCCTGCTGCACTACACTACTCTTCTGGTGGACTGACACAGAATAAGAACACACATTAACTAGAAAACAGACTCAAAAGAAGGAAAAATTATCATTTAAAATATTATTTTTTAAACTGTCTTGTTTGGATAAATCTGTTTTGAAGGCAACTTTGCACTAAGGACAGCAGAACAGACCCTGAAACAACTGATCCACTAAAAGCAACATACCATGCACTTTTAAGTATTGCTCCATGTGCAGCCACACAGAGGAAGGAGAATGAAAAAAAAAAAACCCAACACACCACAAAAAAAAAGCAGCCAGCATATCTCCAGGCCATTTGTTAACATAACAACTGGGTGGGGATCAAGATTCAATGGCCACACAAAGTCCAAGCAGGCGCTGTAATTCAAACCCCACTGGCTGTTGCTTTCACAAATATGCTGTGCATCATTCCTCCATACCTGCACTCTGCACAAACTCCAAACTTTTTTTTTCCTACAGTTAAGCAAGTATTCTAACACAGTAATATTTTAAAGTGTGCTCTAAAATCAATATGCAGTGTATAAACACAACTTAAAATGCTATGAGAGAAATTGATACCATCTGAATAAGAAAGGCTTAAAAGCAGAGTAATCGAATCATTAGTTTGCCTTTATCTCTTTTTCTGAACAATGGAAAGGAGATGTAACTAAGTAACAGCAAATTACTGGGACGAAGAGTCAAAGTCACCCTGTGGTGCCTCCTGCCTTTTCAAAAGATACAGGGTGAATAACAAACCTTTGAAAAATGAGGACACCTGGCCAAGACATCTATCAGCACCATAACAAAACCTTACTCGTCACCTCTGCATGACTTCTTAAGCCTCCAGGGATGCCTAGCAAGCACTAACAGTTTTTCAGAATGGTTCCAGACCAGAACCCTACAGAGCAGTCACATAACATCCTCTCGGTTTAAAGTAATTCTCCCTTGTGGGAGGGTGACCAGGTTCTCAGAACAACCCTTCACAATGAAGATCATTCCTCACAATTAACCTATCTTCCTGACGATTTTCATTCAGACCTCCAAGAAGACCTCCAGGTCACTAACATGTGTGCTGGCATATTGTCAAATGTCATTGTGACTCCCATAGTCCATGACCTTTGTATTTCAATATGGCAATATCCATTACACGGAATGCAACTGGGCTACATCCACGGAAATGGTAAATAAGAACAACAGTGCTTTAGTGCATCTTACACACATTATTGCCTTCTGCATATAGAGGAATTTAGAGATAGAAATGGCCATTAAATCATCCGGTCTAGCCCCTGCAAACCCAAGACAGTGAGTATTCACTCACTGAGGCTCAGTCTGAAGACAGTAAGTAATGCTCTTTGTGCAGCCATACACTTCATAGAATCACAGAATCACTAGGTTGGAAAGGACCCACTGGATCATCGAGTCCAACCATTCCTATCAATCACCAAACCACGCCGCTCAGCACCTCATCNTAAACAACCCCAGCTCTCTCAGCCGTTCCTCATAAGGCCTGTTCTCCAGCCCCTTCACCAGCTTTGTTGCTCTTCTCTGGACTCGCTCCAGAGCCTCAACATCCTTCTTGTGGTGAGGGGCCCAGAACTGAACACAGGATTCAAAGTTCAGTCTCACCAGTGCAAGTTCAGTTACATCCTCCATCACACCAGCACAAGCCTTTCTGTCTACAACACATCAAACCAAAGATCTGTGCCTTTTACTGGTTTTCACCACCCTCTCCTGTCTTAAACCTGTAGCCTCCCATATATCCATCTCAGACTGGATTAATCCCACTAACACAGCCAACCAGGTGGAGTGGGAAGGAATCCCACTTCTTGAAATAAGCTTTTGCCCTTTAAACACACAGTAAATATGATTTGAGGTGGGAGGGCACAACATCCAGTTTAAGCAGGTGAACAAATGAAATGTTAAAAGGTGAAGGTACAGTAAAATCCACTCGTGCAAAGAGGGATGAGGGAGCAACAGCAGTCTCTCTGAAATGGAAGCTGCTCTATCTGGAACAGAAAGATAGAACTGTAGGTTTCCTACATTATTCAGACTGATGCTGCTTGACAAAGGAACATCCACAAAAGCACTCAAACTAAAACACAATATTCCATTCAGGTTAAAAAAAAAAAAATTCAGAACCCTGTTAGTCCACAGCCTTTCCAACATGCTTTTGCAAATCATTCAACTACTGGCAGCTAGAAGAAGCCAACTTAAGATATACTACAGGAATGCAGTTACTGCAATCCCTAAAAGGTTTAAAACCACCAGCTTCTACAACATGAAAAGGTACATACGTACATTTAACAGCACACTTCAAGTAATTAAGTATTTTCTTCGCATTTAATTTGCGCTGTCTCCAGACAAAGCATAATATTAAAACACTATAAAATATCATAGTAATATGCTGTCAAACAGGATAACAGCACAGAAATTAAGAAACAGTTTATGACCGAAACATCAGTGTCTGTATGTAATGAAGACTACTAAGAGATAAGATATACATTTATCTGATAATTCCCAAACATCTAAGTATTGTCCTTTTAAAGACTGGGTTTTAGACACAGCTTTTTAAAGTAGTATCAAAAAGTTCAGCTTTTTATCAGACATTTCCTGACCTTCTGAATGTTAATTAGTGCAACACTAACTTTTTTAATGGTTTGCTGGGGTACATCATATCATAAGTACCACACAATCAGCCACCACCCAAGCCCTACTGACCTGTAAGGAAGACAGTACTGCTGACTGGATTGGTTACATCTATTCTAGTGCTCTACTCACTTTACAATTTAATAAAATCAGCCACAGCCCTGACATAACCCCAGAAATATAATCTTAATACAATAAATGGGGTTTACGGCAGATATTTACAAAGGAACTAAACCAAGAAACTGCTTATTTTAAAGTCTACCTTCCAAAAATACTCCACTACTTTTACCTGTAAGCAAGACTTAATACTGAGGAACCATGTAAAAAGCTATATATTTCACTTGACAACAGAGGGAATAGAAGATTACATGAATCCATACTTCCTAATTTTAGTCAAGAAAGATGACCAACAATTACTTGACAAAATAAATCTAATTTAATTCTACATGTCAAACCACAGCTTCCATAGTAAAGATAGTTTCTGATTGCACTGAAAAGAGTTAAATACCCGAGTTCATAGAAAACAATCTGGATTTAAAAAACAGTGATCAACACACATACTATCACGTCTATTTTCTTACCTTCTTCAGATTTAGTCAGCTGTCAATTATCAGAGACTAACTTTCTTTACACGTTATAAGAAATTAGCATATCTAGTGTTTAGTGCTTTAGCGTTTGTCCTCTAACATTAACTCCTTTGTTTACTTTCCCAAGTATATTACAGGCACTGAAAGCACATAACCTCAGTCCTCATGCTGGCCTATTTGCTATGACCTGTGATTATTAAATATATTCATTGTCTAGCACAAAAAACCCCAAGTATAGTGTCATCTTACATCTGATATCTGCAAGGCACCTCATATAAACCCTATGGAAATAATTCCTCCATCACTCAAAGTGTCTGTAATTCTGTCTGACCCTCTAACAAAGTGCCCAATTTAAAATCCCATAAGATGAAGGCAACAAAAGCATCTCAGCAAATATAACCTAGCATTAGTGCAGCTTTTTCTGGTCAGGCATTTATTGATTAAATAATTTTTCAAAGGAACCACACTTACTTCTACAGTCTGCTTTCAGAAAGGAAAACATTTCACTAAATACATTACTGAGAAAGCCTTAATGCCTCAAAAATACCTGAAGCTGACTGTGGCTCAGGATTATAATCACTTCTATTTTGAAACAAAAAATGTTTCTTTTTAGAATGAACAGTCTGTCCTTGGTGTTTGGTTACCACAAATTAGCTATTAAATATTAAACGTGCCGTGCTTTTATTTTAAGAAAAATGAGAGCTAACATTGAAAAGAAACATGTTTCTAAACTTTGGTCAGGGTAAATACAAGGTTATTATAAAACGACTAAAAATGCTTTGGAAACACAATGTATTATACAGGCTGGATAAGAGAAAAGCTGGTGAAGAGACACTTCGTTACCATGATGATGGAATTGGTCCATACAGAACAATATACTTGAAGGAAGACAAACTACAAGAAGTCTTTATTTAAATAGACCTACTATGTCTGTCTCCATTGCTACGATGGGCTCTTATGCCCTTCAACATTAAACACAGAAGTATATTTCATTTATTAATTTACCCAAATGTCCTTATTTTCCACTCCTCTTACAAAAACATCATTTTATCAAGTATTTGTACACTGAATTAAGTTTTAAAATTATGATGAGCTATGTATCTGAAGAGATGCTACTAATTCTAGAATAAATCCAATTGCATATCTGCCAGAGAAGCTGAAGAGATGAAGGGATGAAAGAGCAACTGCACAAGCCCAACTCTCAAGAGAAACAGAAGCTGTATTAAATGGACTCAGAAATTAATACGAGGCTACACTTCGCCTAACTGCCAGTTAAATAAGAGACATGTAGGCACATATGTACACACAAACAGATATATCTATACAGATTCATACAGAGAGACACGGATGCTGCATGAGTAGTACGCAAGAGAGAGTTTTCTGACATGATTGCAGGAAGTTCTTTGCCGACAGAAGCAGCAGCAATCGCTCTTACACACTGTAAGTTCCAGTACAGTTTTATTTTTATTCTTGTATGTCAAAAACATTTAGAAGAGTGTATTCTGGACTCTTGCAAACAAAATTAACAATTTTCTGTGCAATTCCATTTTTTGTCAAACACAGAGCTTTCCAGAAATCAGTTTCCATTAATAAGACACTGTTAGCATGTCACAATAATTTGACAAACAGTAATTGGGGATATTTCACATGAGGTCTGGAGGGTAACTATTCTCTTTTTTAATTACATACGATAGCATGTTTTCTTTGACTAGAAAGTGAAGGAACTCTAAGCTCAAATTGCTGTTAGAATTTCTGATTACTGGAAATGTCCAGTTCCATCATCATGCTTTGGAAACAGAAAGGCTGCCAAACTTTAACTGCAACGTGATGCAGAAGTGATACTGCATTGTTGTGCGAGTTTCCGGAACTGACGGCTTAAACTCCTTGCATTTAGCCACATGGTTCTGCATTATATAAAACACATACCTAGAGGGAACTCCTAGAGCTCTCCAGAACTGTTTTAACTTAACAAAAATAGAGTCCTCGTAAACCACGTAGTCACAAAAATAACTGCGCAAGTGGCTTCCAAAATGCAAGGTCTTCTGCTCAGAATCACCAGATGGATCAGCTTTCTCCCTGCTGCCACTAAATGCTGAGTGTGTTACTTTCAATTGTATCTATAATCCTAGGGTTATAATATCCTCTACCATGTTTTGCTGAAGCTTTGGAATTCATAGTCAATTAAAAAAAAAACCACTATATTTCAAAAAATCTGAAAGCAGCTGTGCATTCAAAACGGTGTTGCTTTCTGGGTTGTTTTTGTTTGTTTTTTCTCATTTGTTTGTTGGTTGTGTGGGGTTTTTTTTAAATTAAAATGCTAAACTGTCTCAATCTCGAAGGTTCCTTTTTAACTTCCAATGCACACTCCTTAGGCATAAATTTCCTATTTAAGTGAAGCACAGATACAAAAGTGGAAGTGAGAGAGACAACTACTTCCAGAGTAATTGTTTCTAAACCTTCTGCCAACTGCACCACTAAAATGACTCTTAAAACCACATAAAATGAAGACTACTCATGTATAGCTGTGAAAAGTATTTTATATCATGAGCAACATTTGCTCACCATTTTGCTATTCAAAGCAAACTATAAGAATATTCACTTTTTTTCTAGCTGTTTTTATTTTCCCATTCCATATTCTGATTCCATGTGGAATACTTGAATACTGCCAATACATTCACCCCTTGATTCCATGTGCAGTATTTGAATGCTGGTGTTACATTTAAGCCATATACACTAATGGAAATCATTAACAGGAAAAGAAAAAGAAAAAAAAAGAAGAGCCAACCATTGATTTAGTAGCCTCCGAAAATCCAGGCACTGACATTACATCAGGTGATGTCACATTTCGTCATTAAAGTACTTTGCAAAATACTTAGAACACAGAAAAAGGAATCAAGAAGTTCTTTCTTTGACGACAGACAACTGCTATGCAGATTTACAAATCAGGCACCATCTTATCAAAAAATATGAGAAACACGAAGCCACAACAAGATTTTTAAGTGTTTCTAATTAATCTCTGCCCTAAAGGTACCAAGTTAGTGATGTATTCACGTCATTTTGCTAGGATAATGTGTTCCTAACCGAGGCTTTTCTTATAAAATTGGTGTAAGAAACCTGGCCAAGCCCCAAGTCTGGAATCGCCTCTGACTACAGCACAGTCAGTGACCTGCTACACCCATAAATCCAGCCACTATTTGCAGAGCGGACCCCAGCTCTTCCCTCCCTGCTTCTGAACAAGCCCCCCTGCCAAGGACAAGGGGTGACACAGAGGGCGGCGGGGGGAGCCTGGGGAGAGCAGAGGAAGACAGGAGGGAATTGGGGAGGGGGAGCAGAGAGGGGAGAGGTGGAGGGGATGTGGGGGGGAGGGAGGAAGAAAAGGGGAAGGGAGGAAGGAAAGGGGGGGAGGAGGGGGGGGGG
>WAAB01000274.1:12461-35698 GCA_013389865.1 Piaya cayana
CGGAAAAGGGAGGGAACGGAAAAGGGGGGAAGGCGGGGGGAAGCAGAGGAGGTGGAAGTAGGGGGGGAACGGAAAGAAGGGGTGCGGAAAAAGGGGGGGCGGAAAAAGGAAGGGGGACGGAAAAGGGGGTGAAGCAGGAAGGTGGGGGGGAGGCAAAAATGGAGCCAGGCCGAGGCGAAGGGGAGCGGAGGGAGCCGGGGGCTGTGCTGACGCGCCAGGGCGCTGCCCACGGACCCTCCCCGGGCACCGCCCGGAGCCGGGGAAGGAAAAAAAAGGGCCAGGCCAGGCCGATCCCCGTCCCCGGCGGGATTTCCTCCTCCCCGCGGTGACAGCAGAGCCTTTACACAAAACACCAAGAACCATCCCCCTCTTTCCCCCCCATCCCGGGAAGGTCCCGCTGTCAGCGGCGGCGCCGCCCCGCGCAGCCTTTTGTCGTTCGCGTTAAAAAGGCGAAACGGCGACAGCCCCGTCCCCGCCAGCATCCCCGGTCCCCGCTCACCGCTCGGCGCTGCAGGCTCGGGCGATGCGCGCAGCCCGGCCCGGGCGGGGAGGGCGGAGGCTGCGGCGATGGGCGGGACAGAGGGAGGGAGGGAGGGAGGGAGGGAAAGGGCTGTTTGTTTGAGGGTGGGTGCGGGGAAGGAGGACGGAAGGAAGGATGCGGGTGGGCACCGCGGCGCCGGCAGCGTTTCCCCTGCGGAGCTCGGGAAGCGGGCGGTGACACCGCCGCCACCGCCCCGCGACAGCGGCAGCGCCTCCTCCCGCTGGGCCCCGCGGGCACAGCCCGACCCGGCCCTGGGCACCAGCCCCGCCCCGATCCATCTTTGACACCAGCCCTGCCCCCAGTCGTGACGCCCTCCTCGACTTCCAATTCATTACGCCCCCCCAATCTATGACACCATCCTTATCTCCCAGTCTGTGACATCCACCCCTCCCCCAAAAAATGACACCCTCCCCCCCAAGCTATGATGACAACCCTACCCCCCAATCTATGATGCTCACCCAGCCCCTCCAATCTATGATGCCTCCCTAACCCCCATGTATGACACCATCCTTACCCCACAATATATGACACCATCCTTATCCCCCAGTCTGTGATGCTGTCCCCCCTCAATCTATGACACCTTCCCTACCCCCTAATTCATGACGCTATCCCTAACCCCTGTTTGTGATATCCCCCATCCTCCAACCTATGACAATCCCCCAGTCTAGGACACCATGCCTACCCCAGTGTATGAAGCCATCAGAAGGCTCTCTGGAGACCTGAGATCAGATTCCAGTACTTGAAGGGACTACAAGAAAGCTGGGGAGAGGGGACTGTTTACAAGGGCATAGAGTGATAGTACAAGGGGGAATGGCTTTAAATTGGAGGAGGGAAGATTTAGATTAGACATTAGGAAGAAATTCTTCACGATGAGGGTGGTGAGGCACTGGCACAGGTTGCCCTGGAAAGTTGTGGCTGCCCCATCCCTGGAGGTGTTCAAGGCCAGGTTGGATGGAGTCTTGGGTGGCCTGATCTAGTGGGAGATGTCCCTGCCCATGGCAGGGGGATTGGAACTGGATGGACTTTAAGGTCCTTTCCAACCCAAACCATTCTATTATTCTATGATTCTACCTGTCTTTTAAGTACCACCAGGGATGGTGACTCAACCACCTCCTTGGTCAGCCTGTTCTAGTGCCTGATAAACCCTTCAGAGAAGAAATCCTTGCTAATGTCTAACCTGAACCTCCCCTGGCACAACTTGAGGTCACTTCCTCTCATCCTAGTGCCTATCACTCAGGAGAAGAGACAAGCACCCATCTCTCTGTGACCTCCTTTCAAATAGTTGTAGACAGTGATAAGGTCTCTCCTCAGCTTCTTCTTTATCAGGCTAAACAACCCTCAGCTGCTCCTCATAAGGCCTGTTCTTCAGCCCCTTCACAAGTTTCATTGCCCTTTTCTGGACATGCTCCAGGACTTCAATGTCCTTCTTGTAGGGAGGGGCCCAAAACTGAACACAGGATTCGAGGTGAAATGCACACCACACTCCCTTGCTGCTTCCCCTCAGCCGAGGGTCAGAGAGGAAGGAGGACAGCAGTTGGTTGCTGATGAAGTCCTTCAGGTCCCACACTGACTGTCCCCTCCCAGGCTGCCTGTCCCTGCGGGACAGACAGAGGCCATGCTAAACCTCACTGAGGTGTTGTCTGCCTGTAACGTGCCTCAGTGGAGAGCACAGCCCAGTATTCCCTCCAGGTACCCTCCAGTGGCACTGAGGTGTTTTTTGCTCTGGAGTTGGGGACCACTGTAGGTGCTTTTCTTTTTGGTTGTGTTGAGTGTCCTGGAAGGAAACTCAGGATTTTGTTTCTGTAAGCAAGCTGGCAGTAGGACTAATCAAGCTGATGATCCCCTCTTGTGAGGAGTGGTTCAGGGATCTGAGCTTGTTTAGTCTGGAAAAAAGGAGGCTGAGGNTCAGGATTTTGTTTCTGTAAGCAAGCTGGCAGTAGGACTAATCAAGCTGATGATCCCCTCTTGTGAGGAGTGGCTCAGGAATCTGAGCTTGTTTAGTCCGGAAAAAAGGAGGCTGAGGGGAAACCTTGTCACTGTGTACAACACCTACATCACTGAAACCTCCCAGTCTCATCTCCCAGGTAATAAGAAATAGGATCAGAGGATATGTTGCACCTGGGAGGTTTAAAATTGGGTATTAGGAAATATTACTGCACTGAAAGGGTTGTCTAGCATCGGAACAAGCTGCCGGGGATGGGTTGAGTCACCATCCCTGGAGGTGCTCCAAAGACATGTAGATGTGCTCACGGATGTGGTTTGGTGGTGGGCTTGGAAGTGTTAGATTTACTGTTGGACTCAATGATCTTAAAGGTCTTTTAACCTAAACAATTGTATTAGGTCTTTTAACCTAAACGGTGTGACCAGCAGGTCCAGGGAGGTTATTCTCCCTCTGTACTCGGCACTGGTGAGACCGCTCCTTGAACCCTGTGTTCAGTTCTGGGCCCCTCACCACAAGAAGGATGTTGAGGCTCTGGAGTGAGTTCAGGGAAGAGCAACGAAGCTGGTGAAGGGTCTGGAGAACAGGCGTTATGAGGAATGGCTGAGAGAGCTAGGGTTGTTTAGCCTGGAGAAGAGAAGGCTGAGGGGAGACCTCATTGCTCTCTACAATTACCTGAAAGGAGGTTATAGAGAGGAGGGAGCTGGCCTCTTCTCCCAAGTGACAGGGGACAGGAAAAGAGGGAATGGTCTCAAGCTCTGCCTGGGGAGATTTAGGCTGGACATTAGGGAAAAAATTTTCACAGAAAGGGTCATTAGGCATTGGAACAGGCTACTCAGGGAGGTGGTTGATTCACCTTCCCTGGAGGTGTTTAAGGCACAGGTGGACGAGGTGCTGAGGGGCATGGTATAGGGATTGATAGGAATGGTTGGATTCGATGATCTGGTGGGTCTCTTCCAACCTGGTTTTTCTATGATTCTATGTTTCTAATTGGTTGAACACATGCACAGAAAAAGCTCTACAGCATGCAGCCAGCTCACGGTGCAAGTCACATAGGGAAAACTGAGGCTGAAGTACAAATTCTGTGGTGAAGGCTGGGTCTCCCCTTTGGGTCAATTATGTTCTGTTAGTGTAAGCTAATGTCCTAGTCTTTGTTCCATATTGAACTTGAGTGAAAGATCCCTCCTCTTTTACAGGTTTACAGATGAAAAATAAGAATTCTATGAGAACTGAGTGACACTGGTCACAACAACTATTTTCTTGCAGCTTCTAATTTCATTCTCACTCTCACTAGAGAACAAATAGTCACAGTATTTTTTTCATGTTGCATTACATTCCCCATGGTAGAAATTAATCCCAGAAATGAAAGATTGAAGAAATTGAAGTCTGAGATAAAAAAACTCCCAACACCAGTTAAATATAGCGAAGTAATAAGATGTACATTAGAAATCATCAGGGAACAGCGACAGCCTAACTTCATGAAAGAACTATTAGACAGGATACTATGGTGCATTATCATCCAAGCTGCAGATAAAATAGAATGGAATAGTTCAGTTGGAAGAGACCTACAATGATCATCTAGTCCAACTACCTATGTAACTCCTGCAGTATCTATAAAGTATGAATCATAAGCTAATGGAACCATGGAGACATAGTGTAAATCAAAATGTGTACCCTCACCTAAATACCAATAGCTAAAATACCCAAGGAAAGCAGAGCTTACATCTGTTTGCCCTCACCTAAGATGTTGAGCAAATCTTTAAAAAGGCAGAGATGAGAACAGCCAGGTAGGAAAACAAGACTCCTAAGACGAAGCAGCAAGATGGAAGAGGAATCAAAGCTGATGCTGTTGTCAAAGAGGCAGAAGAACAGGGAGAGTCGCAGAAGCCCACAAGAAACAAAACAAAGTTAGGGGAACATGGATTGTCTGCAGACTGCAAATACAGTGTCACTGTTTGATTTGAAAAGCTGAGAGCGCTGAAGTATACTTTCTGCATATCACTCACTGGTTGATGTCTTACACAGGTAAAGCTGTCGAACAAAACAACTGTGGTATTAGTACTTCAGAGCAGCAGCTTTTTGTGTTCTTCATCTCTATTTAAAACATTTCTCTGGTAATTTTATATTAATGGTTTACGTTATATTGCAATTTTGATACGCAATACAGGCTAGTGATGTATAATATGTGAAATATGTGTTTGTACAGTAATATGTAAGAGGAGAAAAGACTGAAGGACATTCCTTTATACAAACTAAATTTTAAAAGTAAGAGTCATTGGTCCAAAGGTTCAGAGAATTGTCATGAATATGCAAGAGATTTAATTAAAAATAGAACATGCCCTAATTACATAATTATGCAAGAGAACTGATTCAAAGGAACCACTCCTGTCTTTTGAATAAACAACATTCATTGCCTTCTGCCTATCACACGTTTGCTTTAAAAGGTTTCCTGCAATTAGCTCTTACCCGAGGGACCTGAGCATCTCTGAACAAAGCGACTGCTCCAGCTATGACCCGGATTGATAATACGCTGGCTAATCAAGTATGTGCATGCTGGCAATTTCCCACATAAGCAGCACACACTATAAGCTCCCTCCTGCAGGAAGGCTGATTAGCTCAATGGAGCTAAAGAGCAGTATTACTCCCCTCTGTTTATGGCACACAGAAGAAGAGTGTACACAGAAGAGACGTGATTATCACGCTTCTTCCTCAGGCTCCCGATTGACTTGAAATATCCTAAGAGTTCCTCTCCCTTTGGATCTTGTTTTTCCTGTCCCATCTACATAAAAATTATCCAAGTTCATCAAGCAGTAAAAAATATGCCCATATTTCCATCTTCTCTTAGGGAACTAGTTATGCTATATGCCCTGCTTTAGAATGAAGCAATCTAGACATGCTGTCTCTAAAATATTCTTTGTCTCCCACCAAGGAGGTCACTGTTGTTTGTCTGCAGACATCTGAGTGGACATTAAAACCCCAAAACACATTATTTACAATACTGGATTCTTTATTCTCAACATACTCATCTCCCTTCTCTCCCAGAAGAGAGACGGAGGTTTGTAATTCACAGTGGGAGAGGAAAAAGCAAACAATTCAACTAATACAGCACAAAGCTCTTAGGTTTTTGTCGTGCAATGGTGTGAGAAGTACACGTAGCAAACTGAGATTCTGTTTGACTGACATCCATAAATAGAGCAAGCCTTTATGAAGATATTCAGGTTCACTTCATTTAAGAAGTGTGGGTCATTTTATTTCACCATTGATACTCAAAAAGTAATCCTTCTGGCTTAGAGGATCTTTCCTCTAAAATAGACAGAAGTTATTTTAAATGCAGTCCTACAGTCTGTAAATCCTATGACTTCATTTTATAAATACGTGCTACAATAAAGCACTACATTGGAATAATTTCAACTGCTGCTAAAGTGCTGTTTAAAAGCATCCTGGCAATAATAAATATTGAAAGGCCAGATTCAGAAACCTGTCTGGCTTTTCATCACAATCACTTCATGGTTGCATATGCTTTTAGTTTATGCTTCCTACAAGAAAGTCCTTCATGGCAAACAGGAAACATAAAACTAAGTGCTCAAGAGTCAAGAGCCTCAAGAACGCAGTCCCAGACACAATTTTAGCCCAACTCCTTTGTGCATATTTACAATTACTGCATGCAGAGCTACATTGTCATCAGAGTCCAGGCACTTTGGATTAAAAGGACTGTATTTTGTCCAATGTGACTCATTGCTATACCTAAGAAGCCTGAACTTACCATTGGGAACCCACTGTTGGCCATGGCATTAAAGTACTGAGTCAAACAAACACTGATCGTGATCCTGCTTCCGACATCAATAAGCTTTATTTGCATGCAAGTGAATTTTCCTTTTTCAGTGTCACAAGGATTTCTAGAAAACTGTAACAGATGAAAGCCAATGTGCTTTTCCCTGCCATTTTCTATCAACAGAGAGAAAACAAGGAAATAAAGCATGCAGTGTTAATTCAACTCTTAACAGGCCATTTCATTAGTTTACTTCTGTTCCTTTTTTTCCTAACAGAGCAGGATGCTTCTGTGGACATTAACATTTTGTTAACCAGAGTTCTTTTCATCTCCCAGCTGTTACAGAGCAGTGCTATTGTCAAAGCACAGAAGATACTGAAAGGTTTTAAGCAGCCCACTGAGGTAGCTTTAAAACAGTTCTATTATGAAAAACCTCAGGTAATACAGTTAAAACAACCACTGGAAGGCTAGAAACTGTTGGGAGAATTTGCAGGTCAATACTAATGAGAACATAAAGAAAATTACTAGACAATTTCAGCAACACAGCTTTATTGGTATAATTTCCACTGTGATCTTCAAAGTAGTAACTGATCAAGGAGCTAAGAATTACATCCTTGGATAACCTATAATACCCTATGCTATATGAATTTACAGACATTGTCAGTGTTTTCCAAGATCCTACTTTTAATCATCAAAATTTCCAATAGGTTAAGGGCTTGTAGAAGAAAGATTATGAAGATAATAACACTTGTATCTTTACTCTGCCTTCATGGAGTGGGTTCTTGTCTCTACAAGGGAATGCTCTCACTGATACATATTTACTCCACTCAGTCAGCAATTTCTGTTCCTTCTTTGCTTCTCATTTCACTGAAAGATGAAGCAGCTTTCTTCCTTACTTGCTTCCCTGTTCTGTTAGTTAGGTGCTCATAGTTACCTACTAGCACCTTTCTAGCTGGGGAAGACTCTTCTCCATATTCACTCTGCATGACTTTTAGTGCTAATCAATGAAGAAAGATAGCATTCCATTTATGCTCCTCCTTTCCTTCCTCTATACTCTCACTTTTCAGTGAGTTTATCCTCTTTTGGGGTTACAGTTGCTCATTGAAAGTTATGAGAATTATTAATCACTGCATATGAGTCACAGGAAGTTATGTTTTTTTCTGTATTCAACTACCTCAGTCACTGAACCGTTGCAGAAGTGTATTAAATATCTCAGAGAAAATAAAAGCCACATATTTGGAAGAATACCACAATCTTGGCCACTAGGAGAGTAAGAACATTCAGCGTGTGTTACATTACTTCTCTGCATCCTCTCATATCTTTACTTCCCAACTATGACTGTGTTCCCTTTCTTTACATTTCTATTTGGATAAAGCCTAGTATTGACCAAAAAAAGTTCATCCCACAAAAACCAACAGACTCTTCCAAGCACGTAAACTTTTGTTCAAACCCAGGAACACTTCGCTAAAAGACAAAACCAAAACAATCACCTCTCCTAATTTGTCTTCTTTATTACTACTTACATTATCCCATTCTCTTTTTTTGAACACCCCTGTTTGCTACCCATACGGTTTGTCAGCATTCCTTTGTGGTGATTTGCTAACTCATCAGGCTTTGCTGCCAGATTACTTACGATAGATTAGGTGACACTCCTGCTTTGATAATTTTGGTAGTCACTGTAGGGTTTTTTCCATGGTGAAGGAGACTTTTAGTTGCCTTTTTCTCATTAAATTCTCCAGAGTTTCATTTTGAGAAGTGCATTTTCCCTGCAATAAAACCCTGTGAGTGCTGTAATTTTAATTTCAGTCACACATCAGTGTAAATCTCAGATTTCATTAATGAGTATGATATTTTTCTTTTTTGGAGAAGTGAATTTTGGGAAGTGCAAGAAAGGCATTCATTTTTCCAACCAATGCTAGGCAAAGGCACAGACTGAGACATAAACTTGTCGTGGCACCAGGGAAATATGGAGATATGGAAGATGCATTCTCTTCATTCTCACCAAGATACATTTATGAAGAAGGAAGTTGTGATTTTTCAGATGCCACCTTTTATTAAAGCTCATGTGTATGCTAATCACAAGACATGCTAATGTCAGTGTATGCTTGTACATGACCTTTCCCTAAGAGAAATTTGCACCTACTGATGAAAGCGAAATAAGTCTCAGAAGTCTAAAAGGCATTACAGATAGCCACCTAATCTGGACTTTTTCTAAATGTAATTATCAAACTCAATTGAAAACCAAGTAGGCATCTTGCCCTTCCTGCCCAAGAACCTCACTCCTCCAGTGTTCAAGTCTCAAGGGTAATATATGTATATAGATATTCTGCCAAATCATGTCATTTCTTCCCAGCTCTTCTCCCTTGCTAGTGATTAGCCCCATTTCTTTACGTGCTTGCATTTCTAAGTAGGTTCTCTAATGTAACACTTCTCTTTTCCGTGTTTGATTAAATTATTGTACAGAAAGAGGTTTCTTCCCTGGGTAGCCCTCTTAGCTTGCCCTTCCCCTGTTCACCTGCCTAGGAGATTCTGCACTCCCTCCTTCCTTCCTGACCATCAATTTGTTTGGCTAAACAAACTGAACTCTTAATCTCTTTAAGAGAGATTCTACATCTTCCTGATTATTCAGTTTGTCCTTCACTGCTCCCATTTGCTTCATCTTTCTTGAGCCTAATGTGCTGCAATTGTTTGTGCTGTGGTCACTCCTGAAAACAATTGTTCCCAAGTTTGATTTATCAGTAACCTCCCTTTCCTCTTCCACACATGCTACAGTAATTTCCAAACCCTCATACTCCTTTAAGTTCTGTTAAATGCTCTTCTACCCTGCTCAACTAGCAGTCTATATGAAATAATAGTAAATTCACTTTGCATCCAAGGTTGATTGGTGTGTCTTTTTTTTTTTTCACATGTGAGGCCATTTCACATCCACTTTTCATTGCTGGAGTTTGCCTTGGTTAAAAGGATATTCAGATCAACACAGTGCTCAGCTGCACTGGACTGGGGAATTCATAGTAATAGTTTGCCCCAAGGGAAAGGGGAATGGAAATCTTTCTGCAGTGTGACAAATGTTTCTGTAGTTTCTGTGCCAATGACCAATTATGTCTCCACAGAAAATGGCTTCTGTGAATACGCCTGTGGCTAGATGGATGGCATACAGCATGCAGGGCTGAGAAGGGCAGAGTCACTCTAGAAATCAATAGGAAACAGAACTGCCTGTGCTAGATATTTTGTGCCTCATCCTGTCTCCTGGGAAATAGAGCAGATGCAGGATAAGGAGAGATGATCTCATTCCCAGGGGTTTGGATATGAATCTCTGTCCTTGCTGCCTCCCTCTCCCCACAGCAAGTATATACTGTGGCTTTTGCTTCAGATGTTGTAATTCCTACCAGTTCAGTTGTAATTCTACATTTATTACATGCTTTAATGAAACATTTCCTTACCAGTTCACAGAGAAATCCATTGAAAGGTGTTAAGCTTAAAGCCAAGCATTGGAAACACTCTTCACTTCTTCTGGATCTTCACAATGAGAAAGAAAACAAGATACATACATCACTGCTAGCAAGTCTTAAGACTTAAACCACTAGTGAGAGGATTGCATAAATCACTCCTATGGGATGGATGGCAAGGTTTATCTCTACAGGCTTGTCTGGTAGTTACCCAGGAGCAAATACTCTTGAAGAACTTAATATGTGAACAGCCTCCAAAATCTCTAGAACAGTCTGATACCCCAGGTGAGAACGGGTTGAGAGAACGGTTTTAAATCATCTTTGTGCCTTTCCAATCCTATACTACTCCCTTCTCCCCGTGTCATTTAGACAACCACAAGGACTTGGCTTCCATATGATAGTTCTGCCCTCCAGGGCATCCATCTGTAACCTAGCCCATCTATTAGTAGGGCAAGTGGAAGGAGGCCTTAGAAACTAGCCCTGTAAGTGTCTGTTTCTAAAGAAAGGAATGACTCATACATCTGGCATTTTAGAAACTGGTATGTAAAAACAACAAACAGTGGATGCTATTAATTTATCAAGTTTGGCAGATACTGCTGCATCACATCTTGTTCTGAAGGTTTCTTACACCGAAAGGCTAGACTCAATTTAGGTGAGTTGTAATTTATGCAGAAACTGCCTAAGGAGGCAATTACCTCATCAGTACATATTTTATTACAGATACTCTCAAGCTACAATTGTGCTTATGAGGACAAATAATTAAAGATAGGGACTTAAAGCAAGACTCCTTAGCCTTTGACTTTGGTGGACATAGAACAATTCACAGAAAGTAAAACTTAAAGTAATTTCTATCATGGAAAAAATAATCTCTACCACCACAGTTCTCTAAAACACTAGTGTCACCAAAACCACCTGGATTGTTGGAGGTGGTTTAGTGCATGGAAGATTTCACTCTCTCACATGAGTTAACACCAGCCTCCTGGGGAAGTTCTGGGGAACATGCCATATGCAGTACTTTAGATTTAGAATATGCGTATTCTAAGATAAAGTTATTCCTTAATATTTAAAATAATGTTTTAATGAAAGCTGAAAGCATTGAAATTGTTTCTAAGAGATATATAGTGCAGTTTTACACAGTTTATGAAACCCTACGTATTTAAAATAATGTAATGGTAAACAGGAACTGAAACATGCCTCAATAAACATTAGGAGAAAGCTGGGAACTGATATGTATAAATTAGCCATGAAAGTGAAATGTTCTGCCTACACACCGTTACACTTGTTATTACATGCTGAAGGGACACAAAGTGCACCATCACCATATGTTTGAAAACTGCCATGAGTCACAGGGAACAGGCTGAGAAATAATAGGGCTTTCCTTGATCAGTGGATAACACTGACTAGAAGTCTCCCTAGTAAATGGTTCTGATGTGGGCAGCAAATTAACATGCCTCATATCCTTATAATTAATTACATAACCATAAAAATGATACTGCCAGGTTTATCATGCACCAATGCAGAAAGCACTCTAAACATCTTTAAAGGAAGGTTCACGTATTTCTCATCCACCCATTTTGCAGCCAAAGGAGGCTGGAATGCTATGCTACCTCCACTGTCATTAATTTCACTTACCTATTATTTCTTTGAATTTTTGGTTGTGGACACTGTTGAGTGGTGCCCCAAACCAAAATTCATACTGTAAATAAGTGAGACTGCTTTTCTCATTGATGTGTAAAGGTATAATAGAACTAAAAGTTGAGATTACATTGTTAATTACATCAGAATTGAACACTGAACGCTACGTGGCTTTTAGATAATACCTATAAAGACCTATACTGTCTTTAATCTAGACTCAAGACAGTAAGCAATAAGCTGCTTTGCTGCTTTTAGAGAAAGTGTGAACCCCATGATTCAAAAAACTGAGAAAAATCTCCCTAAGGTGGAAACAGGTCCTGTCCAGCGGCAGCTCCTCAGCCATGTTCTCCCAGCATCAGCGTGTTTTACTCAATCCTATAGTAATCAGATTTATAGCTGCAATACAGTGGTTACTGTTAGGCAAGCCCAGCACATCTCTACATGTCACACTGAACAGGCCCCTCTTCTCACAAAAAAAAGCAGCGCCAGCAGAGAAGCATGGCAAATGAATTAGTTCTGAGCATCTCGTCAATTAGAATTGCTCCATAATATCCTACAGCAGAGCTCATTTTTTCTTTGAAGTGAGGTTGAAATCTCCTTTGTCATAAGCAAGTATCTGTGGCTGCTTACTCACATGTCAGCTCAGTATTTTGTTCCGGGTTTGTTTTTTTTTTTGCGGTGGAATATTACCTGAGGACTGAGGAAACTAGAGATTTTTCAGATATGACATTAAATGTGAAATATTATTTTGGTAAGTGTGAGAACATTGGTAAATCCAGAAGATATTTTCTTACACCTTCACTGGAATTTAGTTCCCATTTTGTCTTTCATTCTCTTACAGTTTTGGACAAATATTTTTCTACCTAAGCATTTAGTTTCTACAGCTACTAAAGCCAGAACAGTCTCAACTTGGTTTATTACAGAATATGCACGCTGTCTCATATAATCTATTTTCTATATACACTCCAGAATAATGAAATCACTTCAAAAGCAATCAAGGCAGAAAATTGATCTCTCTTGAAATTTGCAATTCATGGATTTTGCCTTCTAATGTACCTTTGTCTACAAAATGTGTTTTGCAAAAGCTTACTCCACATACCTACAATCTAGATTTCTAATTATTCAAATAATTCTAGAAATGAAGATGTGTGACTTTTGCTTTAAAAGCAGCCAATGTGCGCTACCCACTGATCATCATATGAAAAAAATCCCACAGCAGAGATTTATTACAAAGACAGAGCTAACATTCATCAACAGGAAGTTTTTTAATCATGAGATATAAATAGTGACCTGAATTTCTTATGATTCTGAAACTTCCCTTTTGCCTCTTGATAGGTTTTGGTTATCACAGCCAGTTCTGCAGCTGAATCATATCAGTGGGTTCTTTGGAGGCAGTGGTGTGAACAGAGTACTGCTGGATGCCACCATTTCTTAACTGGCATGAAACCACTGGAAACTCGTGGTTTGTCAAAGAAGCTTCAGGGCTACTTAAGCACAGGCTGAGTGCCAGCTGCCTCCTGGCAGTCTCAGGAGATGCAAAGTCATTCCTGCTGCCTCCTGCCATCTCAGGCTCTGCTTACAAAGCACCTGGGGCCACCCCTAAGGATGAGAACCTGCAGGCACCAGAACGCTAAACCACTGTGACTTTACCTGCAAAATGCAAGGAACTCGATTTAATGGGTATCTGGCATGAACTAGTAAAACACAAGGATCTGTATGAAACAGGGATTGTGTCTTCAGAGCACCTATATGGCTTCTAAAATGGACTTTGACTGTGGGTAGTACTATAAAATAGTATTTCTTTTGAGTAAGATCACACTTCAAAAGCAATAATGTAATTTTTTGCCTTTACTCTTTCTAGCCAGAAGTGTTACTTTCATGATTCCACAGCATCTGCTATCTGAATGTTATCAGTCAACTATATCTTACAATACTTAGATAAATCTTAATCCATTAATGAATGGAAAGTCAAGGCACAAAGAAGTGGTTCATATAATAATGAATATTAATAACATTTCAAGATTATTGCATTCCATGTACTTATAAACTCTTCTTTAAGAGATAAACTCATAACAAATGAAGTAACTTGTGTTTCCCTTGTTGTTTTTTCGATAAATGAACCTGAATACTCAGTTATAAGGTTATCATTCTGTGAATTACTTTACAGCAATCAATGGATACAATTCTTAATATGAAAATATTATTCATGTATATTACGGTTTTAGGCATATATTATCTTTTCCTGAAAACACTTTAGTCTCTCAGTCTTTATGCAAAGGACTAGCCCATGGGCTCTGTGCAGGATGTAAATTAAGTTCTTGTTTGCCTAAATCCGATTATGCTGTAGAACACCAGTCTTGCCTAGTGATAGTGGGAGCTGAAAATTGCAAGCAGAACACTCCTTAAAACAGGGCCAGGAATGGTCAGCTTCTAAAAAACAAATCCCACTTTTGAACTGATTTAAATTTTATCCCTAAGAATGTTCAGTTAACACAAAGTATCTTCTCAGTAGCTGCTACCATTACTTCTAAAGCTCCCAATGAAATTGAGAAATGCATTTTTCTTTATACAGTTTGATATTAGTCATGTATAAAGGTGCTATGATCAATTCTACTCAGCCATTAGCTGGTTGCCTCTCAACGCCCATTTTCCTCTTACTCCTTTCATATCCTATTGAAATCAATGCTCCAGTAATTTCATGAATAGCAAAACCCTACACAGACTATCAGAACATAACTAGCCCAAGGCAATGCAAACTATCTAAAATTATCTTAATATTACCAAAATACTGTTGCTTTATTAGGCACTTACTGAGTGCATGCGACAGATTAAAAAGGCACAGGCTGACACTACCAGATATGAAATACTGCTGTTCCTTCTGACAGGATGAGTTAAATACCTAAATGGTAGGAACACCACCCTATATTATTCCCGTGCTCAGAAAATGTGCATAGAAAAGTCCCTCTTTGATCTATTTCACTAGTTTCAATTCCTGTAGCAGGCCTTTTGATACATTAAAAATTTATTTTTAGTGGTCTGTGGCAGCTCCTTCTTCTTCCTTTGATGTATAAAGGATTTATGATCAATAATATCTGAAAGGAGCTGGCATTATTACAGCTGCTCCAAGAAAAAAAAAAAGTAATGCAACACTGGCAAAAATGATAGGGCATTTGGCTGCTTAAGAAAGAGTAGTTATCTCAGTAATGTATGTGACTTTGGTAATGAGACTCAAAATTTCAAATGGCTTATTTTTAATAACACAGAAGCTTTATTAGATATTTTAAATCCCAGCTCAGTACTTGGCTAATAGATAAATACCTCACTCTCAACAGGCTTTATAGGAAGGGACCCAGCACCCCCCACAGAATCTTAATAAAGGCAGTGCCATACAGGCTTGAGCTTTACCCAGCAGCAGTTCAGACCAGAACCCTAGTATGATCCACTGTATACAGATTATATTATTTGGGGTGACCAACACTAAAATTACATGCTCAGAAAACAGCTTTAACTGTGAATTAGCTGATGCGCAATCCAACCTTCCATCTGAATTCTCACATCTCCCCAAAGCCAAGAGCAGACTGTTTATACCTGCATGATGAGACTTACTAATTCAACTAATGCATGACACACATTTCTTTGGATTAATTCTAGCCACAAATAAATTTCCTGACCTGGTTCAGCAGGCAGACACAAAAACATCTGTGTTAATAAAAGTGAGCAGCTCAGAAGCTGAAAATGCTTCCTTCGATTGACCTTTACCCCCTTCACGCATATACAAAACTACCTTAGGGACCGTATGTGCAGGCTGTCAGAATGAATGGCAATCAACCACTCATCCATTGGGGTCCTGCTCTCTGTCTTTTAGGGATGTTTTCTTATGTTATCCAATCATTCTTTCACACTGGGACTATTTATTTAAGTGTGCATTTGCATTCTGGTCAAAGGTTGTATACTGTAGAATATGACTTATTGTAAAACCCTGAAGAATTACACTACATACCCATAGTAGTCTACTTAAAAAAATTGTTTTCCTAAAGAACAAGGTATTTGCTAACTTTTTAACAAATACGTACCTTTTACATTACTGATGAAGTAAATAACATTTACAATTTTTTTTTTCTAGAAGTATTGGTTATCACCTCAGCAAATGCTAATAATTACCATTTTCATATATTAATAAGACAACAGTTAAAATTCAGTAGCCATTTTAGTCCCAATGATATCATAATTGTATAGAACAGTGTGATCCACTACCATAGCATTAATATTTAATCTTGCAATGGAATTACCATAGTTGATACAAATAAACCTCTTTTTGCTCCAGCTGAAAAAGCCTGTGAATAAATCATGTCATACTTAGATATGAAAAACAGGTCAACAGCCACTGAGCTGACATTTCCAAACAGAACCTCCCCTACAGCATAGCTTAAGGAAAACATGCTTCATTTGACAACATGCTTTTTTTACCAGAATCCTCTTGGTAGGTGCTGTATCAAAGTATTTAACTGTATACATGTGGACAGGGAGACCATTCTGACGAATAGAACTTGTTTTAAATTACAGATATACAGCCTAACATTTTAAGAATTCACTTAAACCAACCTCCTTCCAACTGATGTTACATACCTTAAGGCTAGAAAAATCCCCCTCAGGTGAGTTGGTTTGAGTGCCTTGGAGAAGTTGGCGAGAATAGCACATTTTTTGAAAGAAACAAACCAGTACAAAGCTCTTTGCGAGCTACAACTCTGTGGTAAAAACACAACAGTTCTGATCCATTCCATTTAATGTAAATGAGGAACATTTGATAGTTCTCAGCAGTGTTCTGGTTGGGAAATATTTTAGATATTCTTGGAGTAAAAGATAAAAGAAATCTACACAGTGTTTATAAATTAAGACCAATGGCAACTTTTATTTACATAGTTTAACAAACAGATTCAAGCAATGATTACATTAGTCATTCACATTCTGAACGTCACTATAAACAGATTGCTTATGGCAAGCCTAGCCAGTGTTGCATTCTTCATGGAGATGTGATCACTAATTTCCAATATTTTTCTTTTTCCAACGAAGCCACTTCAGAGCTCTCACCAGTGCTACTTGTCCCATGAGGAATGTGATAGTAAAGTTACGTTTATACCAATCTCTAGGATTTCAACACCAGGAAAATCATCAGCACACAGAACAAGAACAGGATAAATATACAGAATTATATTAAAATATATTTGGCATTCACAGATGACAATTCAGTGATGACCTGCATTTTCCATTCTTTGTGGCAAAAATTTTCCTGCCCAATTAGCTAAATTAGAGTTAAATAACCTATGAAAAGCTCTACATGAATATCCACATCCACAAACAAATTACTTGGGACTACAGGGTTACAACCGCTGGGAGCTTAACTGTAAGTAGTGCTTAGGGATGTGTCATTTTATGACCAATTTTATGTGAAATCAGGAGAGATGGAATCATTCTAACAATAAATAAGGTTTCAGAAGTAAAGCTGATCAAGCTACCTAGGATTTCCTGCCAGTGCTGTGCTATGGGAAAGATTTGTTTGTGCATGTGTGAAGATGTGTGTGTTGGAGAGGGCACAGTTGGTCACCTATAAGGGTGGGAAAAAATAAAATAAAATCACACTTCAAAGACTAATTGTATAACCCAATACAGGAAACAATGTTTCTAACGCAGTACCTTTTAAAGATGTTGCCTTTAATATTGCCCATTCATTTTTATGTCTTTAAACAGTTTTTAGAAGCCTGCATGACTTCTGGAACCAATTCAATATGCAGACGGGATTGACTGTATCAGCCCTTTTTAGCCTCTGAGAACTTGCTTGAAATTCTTGCCTGTTACTAAACTAAAGCAATATAATTTCTTTCTAGTTTCCATCAAAGATCCCTCCCACATTTTGTAAAATGCTGCACAAGAAGCAATAAAATACACTTACTGTAGAACTAGAAAGGAATGTTAAACAGGGTGTTTTGGTCTTCTCTCAAGATCTCTGTGGGAAGCCTTGCACGTACACAGCTAGCATAAGCCCAAGACACTAACCTCTCAGCAAGGACAGTAGCCAAAATCATGCTGACAAGCAGTGCTGAACTACCCCCTCACATGTCATGTTAAATCAAAATAACATGTTAACAAATCCAGCTCATCTAACACTGCAACTGTCTCTTTTCCCCTTTCATATCTTCTTTCCTATGTCCTTCTTGACTTTTTTTCCTAAACTGTATCCCCTAAACTGTATCCCCTAAACTGTATCCCCTAAACTGTATCCCCTAAACTGTATCCCCTAAACTGTATCCCCTAAACTGTATCCCCTAAACTGTATCTTCCCATCTAAGTACTTTGAACTAAATATTCATGGTGTCTGTTCATAGTCATTGCTTAAATTTTAACTACATTTTGGAAGTTTTAACACTTCAATGGCCACAGTTGCCAGACCACCTGGCAACACTGCAGAAGAACCTACAGCTGAACGCATAAACAGATTTTTTTTAAATATGACCCCTCAAAATCCAAATGCCTGTGAAAAGGTCTACTGCCTTCAGGGTGGTGTGGGTCCACTTTGAAGGAAGTGATGCAGCTGACACTACTTGATTTTAGAAGGAAGCAACAAGGAAGGTCACATTTAGGCACAAAGCCTGAACTCTTAAAGACCAGATAGTATCCTGAGGTCACTACAACAATGGCATCTGATGACTAGTTCTAAGATAAACTATGCGCTTTCTCACTCACCAGTTATATCCAATTTCAACAAAAATCATCATATTGAAAAAGATTATTTACTTTCCATCTTTTCATATTGTTTGTTAGCTTTATGGTCACACCCACCACCCCACTCCTGTGCAAGACAAGACGTGCACATTTATTTTAAATATTTGTAAGAGTAAAATTGTTCTTAGTGTAGCATCTTACAGTATATGCACCATACGTACAAAGAACTCTAAACCACAATGTGTTACAGATCAGTTGTAGAGATAGCAGAAATCTCACTAGCATTATACCACTAGGAGTCCAGTAGCACTTGACACCTTTGAGCCAAATAACCTTTCAAACCAATACAAAGAAGAAACTGTAGCTGTGGTTTCATATTCAGTCAGCAGTACTGCTATGGCTGGATTAAATACTATCCTCCTCCGGCTCCTCATTCCTTTCACCTTTCTAACCCGCTACCAAGTGCGCACAATTGTTTGCCAGGGTAATGTGTGTTTGCAAGTCTTTTTCCAGTTGTTTCAGATCCCAAATCCAGCTCATCAAGCTAAGTTTCAAACAGTTACACTGAAACTATGTCATAGATGTCAGGGAAAGGCAGGGTGGATGTGGGCTTACCCAGCTGTAGCAGGCATTCTACACAGGATAGAGCTTCACCACACAAACCCCCTCAAATTCAAGGCTAATTGCTTTCACTTTCACTATATGCTTGCAAAATCAAAACCCCAAGAATATTAACTATTACTCTTAATAGTTTTCCTTCGAGATGAAGCACATTTACTAGTCCTTATTTAACATTCAACTAAAACTTATATAGAAATTTCAACTGTTTTATTAGCATATTTATCAGTTTTAATTAGCAGCATGAAAAGAACCATGTCGCAAGAGAAAAAACGGAGTGCCTGAGCTTCTCTCCCTGAATCTCAGACACAAGAATATAATGTTTAATAGTGAACATAAATACCTTCTACATACCTGTTATACTGCATATGCTTTCTAAAATTTTTACTTAGAAAGTCCTTGTAAAAGTCAGCCATTTCTTCTGCATTCAGTGTTGCTTTTTGACCTGAAAATAAGTTTTGGCATAACAATGTCAAGATAATTCTTTAGATTAAAACACTGAGTTCAGATGCAGGAGAGCTAGGTCTGACTCCTTGCTCCTACAAGCCTCCTGTGTAACCTTAAACAAGATAATATGCTTTTATCTTCCAACTTTTTAACATATACCAAGGGAGCAGGTTAAAAACACCGATCATCTTCATGCTGACGTAAGTTTTAGGCCCTTATTACTTCTTAAAGTGATGATGTTTATCAGGTCTAAGATTAGTTAAAGAAAAAGTCTGTAGATTGAGAAGTACCTATCCTTTGAGTAAAATAAAACTTTCATGGGGGCTGAGGTCTAAACAGCACCAGTAATAACACTTAGCAACTTAAATTTGTCCCTAAAGCAAGTCAATAAACACAGAAGGAACACTATCCATGACTGCCACAATGTTTTCAGACACTTTTTTTTTCCTGTTGCTGTTGATAAACTTCAGGTAACTTAGAGCAAAGAGTATAAAGTATCTGTTCTACCAGATTTATTAACAATGTAGTAGACAATTACTTTGTGAAGAACGCAGTACAAGAGATGACTTTGAATAAGCCACTCTCATAAGCAGAATATAAGAGATGGATTATTCCCAGAGAAGATGAAAACCTCTGGCTACAGCACAGGTGTAGTACCCTGAGAATCAGCAGATATCCTCAACTCTACCAGATAATTCCCATACAAACTTTCTGGCACTTCCAGTGTTTCCAAAATGAGAATTCAAATTAGATGAATAGGGAGATGGAATGGCAATGTTCAACTTGTTACTATTCCAAAATGTGGTTTTAAGCTCCTGAGACTTAACATGGAAATATAATTTATCAGTTCTATTTGTCATTGATAAAGATACTGTGGGATAAATTCACTCAAGGACTATTTGAAGGCTGCCACCTTAACACCTGTAGTTAATGTGTTTCTCCACACTGGTATCAGCAGAACTGATCGTAGATTTGCTTACATAAAAATGTTTTGTTCCAACTGTTCATGTTCATTGTTAGTACTCTTATTCATATATACACAAACAGCTGTATTGCAGAACAGAGTTAATCTACACATGCAGCCAATATAGTTTTATCTCCAAGACATGCACATGCTCACTATTAGAACAACAAAAAAAAACCAAAACAAGAAAACCCACAAGCCAAAACTAAAATTGCAACGTATAAGTGGTTTTTTAAGCAATACAGGACTTAATTATTTTTCAACCACGCACTGATCACCACGATAGAAACAGAAGAGAAAAATAATAGCAAAACATCAGAGCAGATGCTTTACTAAACCCAAACAGATTATCCTACGAATAAAATGTTCAACTCCATACTACCATGGCCAATTCACTTTTGTTTCAAAGGCATCTTGTTTTCAGTTTCACATAATGACTTAGAGAAGAAACTATTTTACAGCAACTGTGCTCAGGCAAAGACAGGCAGATAGCAGCTGCTGTCTCCTCAGAAACTGCCTTCTCCCTCAAGGAAAAACATCATATTCATTGCATACATTAGGGACCTGAAACAAACAGTGTGAATTTATCCACCCAACCGCAACATCCACTTGAGGCAAATGCTCTGTATGTTTAGGTCAGCTAGCTTGTTGGGTTAGAGGTGTGAAAAGAAATAGCCCCTCCCTCCTTAAGCCTACAGAAAGATTGTATTGCTTGGCTAGGAATTCAGTGCATTCCCTCCAGCTGGAGGGAAGGTATTAGAGGGAGAACAGTGCAACAGATGATCTGAGCTCCACATGCAATATCTCTAAAGAGCTCCTCCCCTCCTTTACCTTCCTCCTGAAAACATTTCAAAATCCTACCCTCAAGATTTATGTGTGACGGAGCACAAAGCCTAATAAAATTCAAAGCTGAACAGAATTCAGAATGCATCTTAAACTATTAACAAAGATCTCACTAACCTGTTTTGTCTCTCATTTCCAGACCCTTGGCTTTCAGTCTTGAATAAATAAATTCTTCTTTTTCCTAAAACATGTTTTTCCATATTAGAATCTTATGTACTCTGCCCTTGAAGTTAACCATTGTGTTTAGTCACACAGCAGCATAGTGCTTAATACCCTCTGAAATAATAAGCAATACTCATACTATCTGGAAATGCCAACAAAACATTTTCCTGAATCCAGTGAATTAGTTAAACTGGTAACTTTGTCACTTGGATCCTGTTACCTGCACACATCAAGTAATTCATGCAAGTGTTCTACTGAAACATGTGCAACTTATTTGTGGAGTAAAGCTACAGCTGAGTTTCAGTTTGTTCAGTTTTTTGGCAGGATCCAAGCCTGAAGTTTGTAAGACAAGCTATGAAGATTTGCTGTATTGCATAACTGAGAATCTGAGCATAAAAAACCATGAAGCCTTAAAAAAACCTGAAATTACTTAGATGGAAACAGAATAAGTAGTTGTACATAAGTACAAACTTTAAAAAGCCATCCTATGGAATTAAAAAACAACCTTCATTTTTTTTCTCCAAGATCTTTGCAAGTTTTGGGAGGATATAAGGACCAAAGATCATCACAAATGATGGTGAATTACTGAACTGTTATTATTCTTCCAAGAATATTCAGTATCTCAAAATGAACGCTGCAATCCAGAAAGAAGGCAGACCACGACTAAGAAGCCCCTGCTGTTAGCCTTGTTGGGGTACAGTGCCAGTGCAACGTGCATGTTCCTCACTTACTCTCGGTGATTACACGTAGTTTCTCTCACTTAAGACAAAACAAGAAAAGCTGCAGAAACATTTTCAACTTCCACCCTTGTCACAAACAAGTATCATATGTAGAGTGACTACAACCTTATATTTTCAGTGCAAGATAGGAAAAGGGCAAATCATATGCCACAAACTAGCAATAAAATATACAAGCTTTTCAGTTTTGTACCTCATTTTAAAGACATAAATGACAAAAAAATAATCCCCACAAAGAAACTGTGCATACAAAAAGAAACAGTATCAATTATCAGCCAGTAACAGCTGGCAGAACTGAACCCTACCCCACAGGGAGCAAATCCCCTGATTTCAGTTGGGCAGGCACCAAGCAGCCCCAGGTGTTGTGGTGGGCTCACCTGGCGGAAGGCATGGTTCTGCCGTGCCCAGAAGTGCTGGTTGCATTCCTGGGCCTCCTGCCGGGCTTCTCGCAGCCGCCGCTCCAGGGGTGACTCCTCAGGGGGCACGTAGAAGATGACTGGACGCAGGTTAGAGTGCTTGTCGGGAGGGCCGATCCAGTCATTACAGGAGTGCGCAGGGGGGCGGAAACCCAGACCCTTGAAAATACAGGCAGAACTCATTACCAAAACTGATGCTAAAGTGGTGAAGAACATCCTGATTTGAAATAAATTCCAAAACTCCACAGATGCTTAAAACACGAAATCATAGTTATGGACATTCATTTACCTTGACCGAAAATGGCAACACGTTAAAACGTACTTTTATTTAGAAATTCATTACAGAAGAGTTTGCTTGGACTCTTTCCCAACAGGCAGAAATCATGATCATATTTTTTTTAACAGCAACTTTTCTTTTTTCTTTTAAGAACTGATATGGTGGGAGGTGTCCGTGCCCACAGAAGCAGGGTTGGAACTGGATGATCTTTAAGGCTCCTTCTAACCCAAACCAAGCCATGAGTCTATGATCTTTTGTATCGCTGATACTCCACTTCATTAACATATTTGATAACAGGAACTATCCACTATGGGAGTCTTCCCAAGTGCTGCTTTCTCCATGCATCCCTGCAGACAGGCAGAGCCACGTGTCCTTCCAGGTTGGGTCAGCAAGTGCTGGCTCTCACAGCCATGTCCTACTACTCCCTGTAACTCTGTTCTCCCACCCCAGCAGGCTGACCTGGCATATCACAGAATGCAAGGTTGGAAGGGACCTCAAAGATCGTCTGGTCCAACCTTCTTAGGTGATGTATAGTTTAAATAAGATGGCCCAGCACCTGTCAAGCTGAGCCTTAAGTTTCCAGTGTGGAGGAATATACCACTTCCCTGGGGAGATTATTCCAATGTTTAACTGTTCTCATGGTGAAAAATATTTTTACAGAATCTGGACAGGAACAACTTGTACCCACTACCCCTTGTCTTTTCTTAAGGAAAAAAAAAAAAAAAA
>WAAB01000274.1:35984-55486 GCA_013389865.1 Piaya cayana
CTTAAAAAAAAAAAAAAAAAAAAGGAGCCTCCTATCCTCTTGACAGACACCCTTTATGTATCGGTACACGGTAATAAGGTCTGCCTTAAGTTTTCACCTTTCCCTTCCGAACAGGGAATGGGCAGACACACCACAGGGGCTGTGGGAAATCATAGAATGATTTGGGTTGAAAGGGACCTTAAAGCCCATCCAGTTCCAACTCCTCGGCCACAGGCACGGGCACCTCCCACCAGATCAGGCTGCTGGAGGCCCATCCAACCTGGCCTTGAACACCTCCAGGGATGGGGCAGCCACGGTTTCCCTGGGCAACCTGTGCAAGTGCCTCATCACCTTCATGGTGAACCAATTCTTCATACCATCTAGTCTAAATCTGCTCCTCTCCAGCTGATATCCATTGCCCCTCATCCTATCACTACAAGCCCTTGGGAACAGCCCTTCCCCAGCTACCTTGTAGCCCCTTTCAGGTACTGCTTGCTATAAGGTCTCCTCAGAACCTTTTCTTCTGCAGGCTGAAATAGTCCAGCTCTCTCTGCCTCTCCTCGTATGGGTGCTACGTGTCCTTATAAACAGCCCCTCCCCAGCTTTCCCGTGTCTTTCAGCACTGGAACCTGCTCTCAGGTGTCCCCAGAGCCTTCGCTTCTCCAGGCCTAAGAACCCCAGCTCTCAGCCTGTCCTCACAGCAGAGGCGTGATCACCCGGCTCGGGGCTCCCGCCCGCAGTTACCGCGCTCTCCTGCCGCTCCCCACCACCAGAGAAGGAGGAGGATGAAGAGGACGCCAGGCGGAGGACGCGGTGGGTGCAGCCACCGCCCGGCCGCAAGGCCCACAACCCCCCAGCCCCCGCCATAGCCGAGCGCTTTACGGCGGTGTCGCAAAAGCCGAGCGCGCCCGCCCCGGCCCCACCCTCCGCCCCCTCCGCGCGGGGCGGGGCCGCTGCGCTTAGCTGCCGCTCGGGCCGGGGCGCGCGCAGCGCCGGCAGCGCGGCCGGGTGAGCGGGGCGGGGGGGGTGGGCAGCCCTTGGAGGGGTGGCTCTGACCCTGGGGTGGGGGTGACACTGCCCATGAGGGGGAGGAATGGTGCTTCGGGGGTGGCTCTGACCCTGGGGGGGGAGGGGGACGGTGCCCTAAGGAGTGGCTCTGCCCGTGGTGGGGGTGACAATGCTTCGAAAGGGTGGCTGTGCCCCTGGGGGTCACACTGCTTCGAGGGGTGGGCTCTGACCCTGAGGGTGGCACTGCCACTAGGGGTGGCTCTGCCGTGGGGGGGGGAGGGGGACGGTGCCCTAAGGAGTGGCTCTGCCCGTGGTGGGGGTGACAATGCTTCGAAAGGGTGGCTGTGCCCCTGGGGGTCACACTGCTTCGAGGGGTGGGCTCTGACCCTGAGGGTGGCACTGCCACTAGGGGTGGCTCTGCCCCTTGGGGGGTGACTTGGCCCAGGAGCGTTACCGCTGCCTCAGGGAGTGGCTCTGCCCTGGGGCGGGTGACACTACCACTACGTGCGTCCCTTGCCCTGGGGGTGACACTGCTTCGAGTGACACTGGCTGAGAGCCAGTGCTGTAGTAGATGGAAAATTTAAGTAGGAAGAATTTCTTTACTGAAAAAGGGTGGTGAAGCGTTGGAATAAGCTGCCCAGGGAAGTGGTGGAGTCACCATCCCTGGAGGTGTTCAGGGAACATGAAGATGTGATGCTTCAGGACACGGTTTAATTGGCATGGTGGTGTTGGGATGATGGTTGCACTTGAGCTTAGAGGTCTTTTCCAATCTTAACGATTCTCTGATTCTAAAGCATCGTCCACACAGCCCAAGCGGGAAAAAGATGTGTGACGGCCGGGTAATGGCTGTGAAACATCAGCCAAGCATTTTGTTCCCACTCCTGGAGACATTTAAAATAGCTATAAACGCTGAAGTGCTTCAGGACTTTGTAAAAGAGTGGTGAAGCATTGGAACAGGCTGCCCAGGGAAGTGGTGGAGTCACCATCCGTAGAGGTGTTCAGGGAAAGCATAGATGTGGTGCTTCGTGATGTTGTCTAGTAGGTGTGTTGGTGTTCTGCTGATGGTTGGACTCCTGATCCTTAAGGTCTTTTCCAACCTTAACAATTCCATCCTTCTAAAGTGAAACACCAGCCAAGCAGTTTGTTCCTACTGCTGGCAATATTTAAATTAGCCATTATACTGAAGTGTTTCAGGACATTTTGAAAGTTGTTATGTGTGGCAGAATGAAGTACTTGCGTAGCACTTTATTAATCACGAGTCTCATTCTTACTTCCCTTTTAGTTCATCTGAAACTGGACGACAGCAGAGCATGGATATGGGTAACCAACACCCATCCATAAAACGGTTGCATGAAATACAGAAAGAAGTCAAGGAGATTGAACAGCAAGTAGTTGTCTTCAGTGGTCTGTCTACTGATCGGGATTACAAGAAATTAGAAAGGAGCCTTACTAAGCAGCTTTTTGAAATAGATTCTGTAGACGCCGAAGGAAAGGGAGATATTCAGCAAGCCAGGAAGCGAGCTGCTCAGGAAACAGAGAGGCTGCTCAAGGAACTGGAACAAAATGCAAACCATCCGCGCAGACTGGAAATAGAGGCCATATTCAAGGAGGCACAGTCCCTTGTGGAACGTGAGATTACACCTTTCTACAAAGGAGGTAACTGTATAAGTGATGAATTTGAAGAAGGTATTCAGGACATTATATTGAGGCTTACCCAGGTGAAAACTGGAGGAAAAGTTTCTTTACGCAAAGCGAGATACCACACTCTGACAAAAGTGTGTGCTGTTCAGGAGATTATAGAAAGCTGCGTAAAGCAACAGCTGTCCCTGCCACTCTCTAATGATGCACATCCTTCTGTCTCCAAAATTAACTCTGTAATGTGTGATGTGAACAAAGCAAGAGGGACTTTGATTGCTCTTCTAATGGGAGTGAGTAGTAATGATACCTGCAGGCATCTGTCGTGTGTGCTCACAGGCCTCATTGCTGATTTGGATGCTTTAGATGTCTGTGGTCGCACGGAAATAAGAAATTACAGAAAGGAAGTAGTGGAAGAGATCAATAAATTGCAGAAATACCTGGACTTGGAGGAAGAAGCAGATTCTACTCATGCTTATGATTTGGCACAAAATCAGTCTATTATAAAAATAGAAGACATCCGCAAGAAAATGAAGGAAGTTAATTCTTTACTTTTAAAAACAGAGAATGCTTCTGATTTGTATTTGGGATCCAAAGCAGAATTGCAGGGATTAATTGCCCACTTAGATGAGGTAAGTCCAGGAAAAAATCCCTGTATTAGAGAAGCTCGGAGAAGAGCAGTTATAGAAGTTCAAGCTCTTATAACCTATATTGATTTGAAGGAAGCACTAGAAAAAAGGCAGATGTATCCTGAGCAAACTGCTGCCGAACATCAGTCTCACAAAGCAGTTTGGACTGTTCTTGGAAACCTGTCTCAAATTCAGCAGGAGGTGCTTTCATTTGCTGGAAACAGAACGGATAAAAATTACATGAGATTGGAAGAACTTCTCACAAAACAACTTCTAGCACTTGATGCTGTTGATCCACAAGGTGACGAGCGGTGTAAGGCTGCCAGAAAACAAGCAGTAAAGCTCGCACAGAATATTCTCTACTATCTGGACATGAAAACAGATGAATGGGAGTACTGAAACAGCCATGGCCTGACATAGAAGGATACTTTTACATTAGGCACTTTATGCAGATATTTGGCAGCACATAATAAATGTAGTGTGTTCTGTGCTTGCTTAAATCATGGGGATTGCATAAGCAGTTGACTTGGCTATGTGTCTGCTATCCCACGCAGTCACCCACTTGCCATGGCAACTGTCAGTACACCATCAGCAATTCTGGTCATTGCTGTAAGCAAAGAAATGTGCTTCTCTGAAGGAATAGCTTAATACTTGATCAAACAGCTTCTTTCTGGTTTTTTTCTTCCTGTTTTTTTTTTTAATAACCTTGTGCAATGTTCAGTGAATGCAGACTTTTCAAAGATGCTGAAACTTCCTTATGGCACAGTACTGGAAAACTGTCTAAAAAAGACTGGACGTGAAAATTATTATTCAAGTATGAGGCTCCATCCAGCAACTTCATAGCAGTCTGGGTACATGCTTAATGTGCTGTTTTGGCAGAAAGTATTAAGTGCGAAAAACCTGCTGGCTTTTGGGTTGTACTTGATTTGTTCCACCCATCACACCTTTCTGGGTGTTTAGATTTCTGACATAATGGAGCTATAATGCCAGCTGCAAATCAGCATTGACATAGGCAAAGCCAATTATGTCTGGGGTTTTCTTTGTAATACCCAGGCCCTCTGATTTGCATATACAGAGGTGGTAACTCTTTCAAATAATTGCTTTAAGGTACTGAGACTCAGAGAGGAAAATCTGTGCATATATACTGACTGTGGGATTTTGAAGATTTCACACTGGCATCCATAAACCCTTGAAAACTGCACTGAACTTTAATTAGTAGTTGCTTAGGTGTCTTCAAACTCTGCTGTTAGATCTGGCTTTTAACTCGTCTTTTCACATTTGGTGAAAACAGAAACAATTCACTTTGAAGTGAGTGAACATTTTGAAATTATTTTTGTAAAATTAGGTAGCTGGCTATAGAGATGTCCCTAATGATGTAAATGTGTGTTATATACTTCATACTGGGCAGGTGTGGCTTCAGGCATGTCTTGGAAAATGTGTCTCTCCTTTGAACACTTGATTGTTTTAGTAACTTCATAAATAAGCTTGCTTGTATGCACCTACCTTATTTTTATGGCTGCTAGTGCCAATCACATTTCTACTGTAGCATGTTTTTTGGCATTTTTTTGAGAACATGGCATTAAAATGAATTAATTATAAAGATATATTTAATAGTAGATATTTTGCACTTAGCTCTTTCATGTTGAATTAGTGAATTATTGTTCTGTAGATGATGATTTGCACCACTTTAAGGAGTAAAAACCATTTTGGATGTTAATAAATATTTTTTAGCTTTATTTTTGCTGATGAGAGAAGACAGTACTGTCTATGAGAGACAAGTGCCTTTTTGACACCATTAACTTGCACAGTCATTTGTAGATATAGGACCTGTTTACTGGCAGCTTAAGACATTTGTAATCTTTGCAAACTGGATTTCTGACATATATATATAATTCTACTATAATATATGTTAAATTAACATAATTGGATAGGTGACAGTTGTTCTATAGAGTCCTGCAAATGAGTATCCAATCTGGGAAATATGGATTCTGCTTTAAAACGAAGGCAGTGATGTGGAGATGGGGGACTTCGGGCATGTCTTCTGTGCCTGTTGCTGTAAGAGAATACGCTATCTCTATAACATGCTTTGAGGCGTTGATGAAAGGCTGTGTAACTTCAGAGTGTGAATATATTTTTGTTGAGGTCATACAGGTGATTGTTTTGCAGTTTTACTTGCCAAAAACTTTGTTTTTTCAATTAAGTGCAGTGCCTAAGGCACAATTTGGCAATGTTTGTTGGAGGATTCTCTCTGCTCCTTCAGAGGTACAACCCTGTTGAATTTATCTCTCCTTACCTCAAAATAATAATTTCCCCTAGTTGAAATTCCAATCTATACATACATATTATGTTGCTAACACAGAATATTTATCACTTTATACACCTGAATTATTTTACTCATTTTAGGCTTTCTACATGTTTGAGCTGCAGCTGCTGATTTGCACTTAGATTTTGAGGAAATATAAGAATTTAATAGCATAATTATATTGTCCATTTTTCTTTAGTATTCCAGTCAGGTCTGCAGTGGTTACTTGTAGATTGTTTAACAATTGAGTGTTCATGTTCTTTGGAGATTACTTATAGCTTTATAAATGTTTGAACCTCTTGCATAAAAATGAGTAGGCATAGTTTTCAAACCTGATCTATTTTAAATTTGCTTATCTTTTAGCTTTTCTGAATGAATTGTTATGCCTGTGTCTTTAAGAAGGCAGATGTGTCAAGTTAATGTAATTTTGAGTGAGTAGAATTCAGTAAAGCAACATATAATGTGGATTTAAGCTTTTATCCATTGTTCTGTAATCTAGTAAATAAACTACTTAAATTTTATGGCAAAATCCTCATCTGGAATGGGAGATTAATTCACAGGTTTTGCATGAATGAAAGTAATGAACTAAATATGCTTAACCAAAAAAATAATGCACATATGTCTGAAAATCTTGCTTTTGGCCTGAAGAATGTAATTTCTCTGGGTTTTTTATATCCAAAGATTGAGGGACACACAACTTGTCTTTCTGATATGGCAGGCTAAAACAATCAGCAAAATGTAAATGGACCAAACTGCAAAAGCCTGCATTTTAGTACTATACTGAAATATAACTTTCCTGTGTGCTGCGTAATCTACCTTAGAGCAAAATAAATGATTGGATATTTGGGGGAGAAGTAATCATATATTGTGATTCCTATTTGCTAATCGTGTTTCTTTTAAAAGTAGTTGTTCTTTAGTTATTTCACTGTTTATTTTTGTTGTTTACCACTCAAATTGGATTTTCTGTGTTACCAGTTTGGGGGAGAACTTTGTCAAGTATGGTTCCTATTTTTTCAATTTAACAGAAATTAAGCCTGTGCTCCTTATGGTGTGTTTGTCTTGGTTTATTGCTGTGTAGAATATTATATTTGTATATATAAATTCAGGATTAATTATTGCAGTGTTATATTCTTGATTATTAATAAAAATACATTACTACCTTTTACTAGGTATTCATTTGAATGTTGTGCCCTGATGCCTTTCTCTGTTTATTTTTGAATGTGAGTTAACAGAATGTAAGTTATTTTTGTTTTAGAAAAATGGTTTCTATTAAACATATAGAGATAAAGCGCTCTCTTTTCTTTTCCTTCTTTAAAACTTTGCTTTTTCCACTGCTGTATTTATGACAATAAAGTTCTTTGTGTGGAAACCACTCCTACCTCTACTTGCTAAATCTGGTGCCTTTTGGTTTACTCTGCCTTCAGCCTTGCGTTAGAATAACTACATCAGGGGTTGCTTGCATTCTTCAGCGATAACTTTGCATGCTCCTGGGCTTCAAGTGGATGGTGGCTGCAAAAATGCTTGTGGATGTTTAAAGATCTCGATGCTTTTCTGTTGAAGGATGCTGCCTTAACAGATGAGCTTGCAAAATGGATGGGATGAAGCCTCTTGTGTGGAAGGTCAGCATAGGTTAAAGAATCTTTAGTAGGGGCTAAACTAATCTGGTTTTAAACTGTAGATGAGGCACATTGACATGATCGTTCTGATGGCTCAGTATGTTTTGTCAAGATGCAGTGAACTAAGGTATCAGCTCACTGCTGATGGAAATTGGAAATTCTGTTTCTGCCCAGAATGCTGTCGGCTTTGTGCAGCTTATGCTGCTTGGCCAACTCCTATGAGCTAAATCCAATAAAACAGAAGAATAGAAACTAACAAAAGTGGAGGAAGGAGTTCTTTGTGGGGTTAGTGAGTCAAAATCAGCTTGCAGAAAAACTGTGAGGGCTAGGGCTACTGCAGAATGAATGTGTGGGTCACACAGCTGTGGATTAGGGAAGCGAACATTAAGACCTTAAATAGCAGTTAAGTTATTACATCCATCTTCTGCATAGTTAAATTTCTGGAGGAGAATGAAGGAGAGAAGATGACATTGTCAACTCCTATAGACCAGAATTTGCTTCTTTAATAATGGGATACAATGAAGGCAATACAAATGGCTCATGTACGGGAAATAAACTGGTTGCTTTCAGGTGCTCACGTGTTATATGGTAAGTTTCCATGCAATAAAAAGCACAAGTGGTCATGTCAAAGCACTACAGAGAATCTGGAAGTCTTGCCCAGAAAACATTGCATAAGAATAAGGTTTATAAAGGTTGAATGTTCCTATAGGCAACAAGTTCACTGCATCTTCTTTCTGTCCCTTTTAACAATATAACTTATTTCAAGGAAATGTATTCTCCAAAGGCCAGTAAATCATCTGGGTGGTGGCCCTAGATGTTGCTTAGCCAGCTGCTGACCTCTTTGTCTTAATCAGCTGTTTACTTGACAAGGGAATTTGCATGGCTGAGAATTTTTCTGTGAGAGTTTGAGGGGGGCAGATTTTGGTTCCTGAAATGGTTTAGCTGGAAAAACTCTGTATTTTATTTCCATATAGATGTATCCTTCTCTTTGGAGAATTCTCAGCTGAGAACTTGAAGGAGCAGAAGGACTTCAATACTGAGCTCATGGATAGAAGGCCTGGGGGTATAAATCAGCTGCCAGCAGGAGACATTTAAATGACAGTGTCCTGAAAAACATTCCTTGCTAGAGGAAAGTGCTAGCAGAGACATGACCAAATGTTCAGAGCCAACATTTTTAGTGAGCTCTGTGCCTGTTCCTCTGTTAAGTGAGAGCTTTCATTGAGAAAGTTGATTTTAAGGGGAACATTCCCTGAAATACTGTTAGGCTTTGTTTGAGATGAAGCTGACAAAATCACATTGAAATCTTTTGCTGAGCCACAGTGGGGCATGTACAAGTTGTTGGCTGGTCTGGATACCATTCTGTTTTGCTGAAAAAAAAATGTACATGGTTCTTTAAGTTATATTAGTAGGCACACACATGTCAGCTGAAACCTGGTTGCTAACTGAAGAAGCTGGGGATGAGATGTGCTTTTGTTGAGGGCTTTGCACAGTGCTTACCCTTTCTCTCTGCAGCATTTGTTTCGGGAGACTGCCAAACAGATGAATGCTGCATAGCTTGTCAGTTCAAAAATAATGAGGACTCTCTCAGAGTGTGCAAACTCTTCCTACAGGACATAAATTGTAGCAGAATTCGCCATTAGAAGTGGAAAAGTACAATGAGTTTCTTAATTGGGCCATTTCTCCACAATTAGTTTTGCCAGACAAACTTCTGCCCAGAGGAGCTCCTTGTGAAACCTGTATTTCAGGCCACTAATCAAAAGCATCTCATGAGGGAAGAAACACAATGCTGGAGTACAATGTCCTTAATCAGATCCTTTCTTATTTATCTCCCCCATTGCATCGACTCTGGAACAGACACCCAACTCCAAATCTGTGATCGTGACCACTGTGAGGTCCATAGGCCAAATGAAAAACCCGAAGAAGCAGAGAGACGAGAAAGGCTGGAGGAAAACAAAACAAAAAACTAGTAAAGTTGTCAGGCTGTTGTTTGACAGTTATTTTAATATTACATTAGAAAAGCAAGCAAAGCAAAGCTCCCTTTTGCCTTGCTGAGGTTACACCTAGTCTACACCCTGCAGCTCAACATTGTTTTCCATCCCAGGTCACCCTAAATGCTCCTCCCAGGCACAATCCAACCTCTGGTTGATGGGGGTTATCCTTGGTGCTCCCTTGGGCCAGATGGAGCCGCCCATCTCTAGGGATGCTATAATTACTCTCATTCTTTCTGAGGTGTCTGGCCATGGCAACTCCAAGCATGTGCTTGGAATATCGGCATGGCTCACAGGAGGCTTGCAGCATGAAGGTTGTAGCCTGGATAACTGGAAGGGAGAGTACAATAACTGGTAACAAGTCTGAGTAAGGTATCATTTGTGTGTTCAAGATTAATTTCTCATTTTTTAAAAGAAAATTCTTCATGACATTTTTTTATCCAAGTCAACCTACTTCTTACCTTTCAGGTGCCTCAAGATAATAACACATCAAAAGGAGCCTTGAAGTGCTCCACTGTCTATAGATACTAATGAATGAACTCTGCTCACCTTCAGACACCTAGCAAAAGCCAAATTTTTCAGAACACTCAGCCTCCCAAAGTTTCTACAATGTCAAGTAAGCCATGTTTTGAAAAGGAGCCCACCCACAGACCCCCAAACTCTATCATTTCTTGTCACAGGCAACCATCGGGTCATCTCTGCAGGTAATTAAGCCACAACTTAAAAAGGCTTTGCCTCATTCCTCCAGTGAAAGGTTGTTCCAAAGCATCATTGCTGTGAGGTTTGAGTAACCTTATAATTTCCAGCATAAACATATTCGTGAGAAGCTTTTCTTCTCCCCTAGCAAGCAGTCTAGAATATATTTATAGGCCACAGCCAAATTGCCTCTTAGCTTCTGTTTTTCTTGGCTACCAAGCAAATACACCCAAACAGGCTGAGCTCCTTTGAAAATCTCNAGGGAAGAAACACAATGCTGGAGTACAATGTCCTTAATCAGATCCTTTCTTATTTATCTCCCCCATTGCATCGACTCTGGAACAGACACCCAACTCCAAATCTGTGATCGTGACCACTGTGAGGTCCATAGGCCAAATGAAAAACCTGAAGAAGCAGAGAGACAAGAAAGGCTGGAGGAAAACAAAACAAAAACCTAGTAAAGTTGTCAGGCTGTTGTTTGACAGTTATTTTAATATTACATTAGAAAAGCAAGCAAAGCAAAGCTCCCTTTTGCCTTGCTGAGGTTACACCTAGTCTACACCCTGCAGCTCAACATTGTTTTCCATCCCAGGTCACCCTAAATGCTCCTCCCAGGCACAATCCAACCTCTGGTTGATGGGGGTTATCCTTGGTGCTCCCTTGGGCCAGATGGAGCCGCCCATCTCTAGGGATGCTGTAATTACTCTCATTCTTTCTGAGGTGTCTGGCCATGGCAACTCCAAGCATGTGCTTGGAATATCGGCATGGCTCACAGGAGGCTTGCAGCATGAAGGTTGTAGCCTGGATAACTGGAAGGGAGAGTACAATAACTGGTAACAAGTCTGAGTAAGGTATCATTTGTGTGTTCAAGATTAATTTCTCATTTTTTAAAAGAAAATTCTTCATGACATTTTTTTATCCAAGTCAACCTACTTCTTACCTTTCAGGTGCCTCAAGATAATAACACATCAAAAGGAGCCTTGAAGTGCTCCACTGTCTATAGATACTAATGAATGAACTCTGCTCACCTTCAGACACCTAGCAAAAGCCAAATTTTTCAGAACACTCAGCCTCCCAAAGTTTCTACAATGTCAAGTAAGCCATGTTTTGAAAAGGAGCCCACCCACAGACCCCCAAACTCTATCATTTCTTGTCACAGGCAACCATCGGGTCATCTCTGCAGGTAATTAAGCCACAACTTAAAAAGGCTTTGCCTCATTCCTCCAGTGAAAGGTTGTTCCAAAGCATCATTGCTGTGAGGTTTGAGTAACCTTATAATTTCCAGCATAAACATATTCGTGAGAAGCTTTTCTTCTCCCCTAGCAAGCAGTCTAGAATATATTTATAGGCCACAGCCAAATTGCCTCTTAGCTTCTGTTTTTCTTGGCTACCAAGCAAATACACCCAAACAGGCTGAGCTCCTTTGAAAATCTCTACTCTCTGAATCCAAAGCAAATTCTTAATAGTATTTTTCATTTTTTTTTCAGGAGTTTTTCCAGTTCCAAACATATCCAAGGCTAAAATGTCCAACCTGAAACAGGAGTCAGTACAGGCACATAGTTTAATGCCTTTTTTCCAAAGGACGCCTAAAAAAATGAACATAATTTCTGTAGCAGTGCAATTGAAAAAAACTGAACTATGTATTTTCAGTGCTTTCTTCATGGTACCATCTTCATGCTTGGCCTGTTATGCTGCTTGGGTATTCTAACAATCAATAGTTTTGAGTGACCTGCAGACAGGGAGTGGAAACATTTTTAAGTTCTGCTAGTTTTCTTTTTGGCTTTAGCAGGATGTGCATTGTTGTTTGAAGGAATCACATTTGTGTGGTTTTTAGATCAGAAACTATTGCTGATCATATCACATGACTGGATGCAAGAGTTTATTCAGACAGGTCTAATAGTATCCGAACCAGATTTAAAAGCTTCTGTAGGGAGAATCAACTCCAATTCATGACAAAGATCTTTGAAACCATCAGTTAAAATAGGAGACTGCTTATGAAGCATGGCCTCAGTGTAGGACTATTGACACTGATATATTGTGTATATGTGCTTTCAAATTTGAATTATTTGGAATACTAAACCCTAAAAAAATATTTATGTAACTCTGAACATATACACAAGTGAACACTCATATGTTGCATGCACTACGATTTCCAACCTTCTTCACACTGTAAACTCAAAAAAAACCATATGGCAAATTAAAATCTACTGACAACGGTTGCCTTTTGGAAGCTTCTAAAAGTATGCCAGGGATCACTGGGTGTCTGCAGAATACTGGCTGTAAGGTGGCTCCATTCAAGGTTGGAATAATTTTACAACAATGAGGGAAAACAATCTTTTTTAAAAATATCTATAATTAACTGAAATGCAGTAAAGCCAGTGACTACTTTGGGAAGCCTTGAAATGCCCTCGTTCCAAGTCAGTGTTTTGGGAGATTACTCAGCATCCCTATTTTCAGAGCTGAAGCCAATTTATCGTCTCTGTTGTTTCTACAGAACTGTTGTGTTTCTGGTTTACTTTTTCTGTCTCTTTCATTATAACCCTTTAATTCAGTTTTGTGGCAAATTTCTTCATTTCTGTTTCTGGCCCGTCTTGTTCTTCCCGAGCACAAGCTGCTTCTCAAGTTAGTAATTCTTTTGTGGACACTGTTTCCACCACTTCAGCCATGGCTGAATTCTTTCTCTGTCCTGGTAGAAACCTTACAGCTTACATTCAGGATGCATTTGTTAATGGAAGTCTCTGGCAAAGATCGATTTTACTCACTTGGTCAGATCTGGAGACCTAAAAAAATGTGTGCATGCTACATGCGCTTGTGTGTCATGGATCTTTCATAAAATCATAGAATGGTTTCAGTTGGAAAAGACCTTTAAGATCGAGTCCAACCAGGATCCAGTCCTGCAAAGTCTGCTGCTAAACCACGTCCCCAGTCATGACAGCTACTCATCTAAACGCCTCCAGGAATGGTGACTCAGCCAGCTCCCTGGGCAGCCTGTTTCAAGGCTTGGCAACTCTTTCAGTAAAGAAATTCCTCCTAATATCCAACCTAAATCTCCCCTGGCACATCCTTTGGAACCAAGGCTCTGATAATTATTAAGAAATTGTTTAAGACACAAGAGACCTGTGAAGGCTTTTATGAGATTCATTCATTTTTTTTTAATAGCAACAGCTAAGAAAACATAAGAAGATAGAAGAACAAGCCAACACAGTGACTAAAAAATACTACTGCTGATATACGCATGAGGATATACGAAGGAGCTGGGGGACAAGATGGAGAAAGGGATGAGATGCCAAGAGCCAGAGTGACAGCAGAGTAGGGGAGGGCAGGTCCAGTGACAATATCCAGGCTTCACCAGGAGTCCAGACTACCTAACAAGTCTGGTGATGAATTAGGTCTGAGGTTGAGTCGTGAAGTCAATGAGCGGGTTGGGGTCAGGACCCCAATCAGCGAGCTCAAATAATCAAGGATCATAAGTCAAAGATGACAATGTTTTAGACACATTTTGCTAAGCAGTTTGGGCATCACTGAAGAATTGGAAATAGAAATAATCAGGGATTGAGTCCGCACAAGTATAAACCATGGGAACTCTGTTCTTGATCTCAGCTTTTAAGGATGTGTTCCCATAAATTGAGATCACTAGTCAGCAATATCTCAAGGACCTGAGCATGGAAAAGGTCTGGACTTTGATTAACTATGCCATTTGTATCATGTGATACAGCAAATAGCCACACACCAGCATAGCCACCATTTCAAGATGCAATTGTATTCCCACTTGCTTACTACAGGGTGGTGCTATATAGAATGATGCTATATGACTGGAAGCTACCAGATGCATTATTTATGTGTAATGTAAGACCAATTGATCATGACTCACAGAAGCTGCACAGAACTTCACATGGTGACTACAATATTGCATTCAGTTTTGGTACTACCTCACAGAGGGCTTTCTGGAGTATTTCTACACAGCTGACCCTGTGGTGTGGCCATAAAGATGAAGATGTTCCTACAATGCACCAGAGGTGATGTCTCCAGTACAGAAGGGGAAGCATTAATGTCATTATATGGGGCAATAGGGAAACCCTCTTTGAAATACCATACGGACTTGTGGTCACCCCCATCGAGGGAAGCATAATGACTACAAGAGGTGCAAAACAGATGAGGAGAATGAAGAGCCTGCCTTAGTGGAAGGCATTAAAAGAGTTGAGTTTTGTAGACTAGCAAAATGAAAGCTGATAAAAACCCCCATAAGACTGCTGTCTCTAAATAGTAGTGCGAGTACCAAAGATGAAAAAGCAATTGCTTAAGGTAACGGGTGGTGTGGGCAGAAATACAAACGGATAGAAATTTCTGAAGGAAGCTATATGAGCTGCTACTTTGACTTGATTACCCCAAAGACACCTTCGAGGCCTTGAGCATCTTCATTCTTAAGTCTTCTGTGGATGTACTAGTACACGTAGCGTATTTCTATTTAGCCTTCCCTTCTTTGGAATTGAATGCATCATCCACTTTAGAGTACCTATAAGAGTCTGCTGAATCTTTACAGGTAAGAAGCCATTTTATGACAGCCATGTGGCTAAGTAAAGTTCTCTAGGTGCTCTCAGAACTTAAGAACTGTACTTTAACTTAGGAAATTCACCTTCATTCAGCTGCCCAATGCATACACATAGTGATTACTCTTTCTTAAGAATGTATGAAAAATTATTCAGTATTCTTTTGAAGCTCCTTACTCAATATCTGGGTTCACATTTATATTACTCCCTGCAAATAATATAAACTCCTACTCTGATCATCCCATTACTAATGTCATCACAGCCTCAGCAGATTTCACTGACATTTCTGAGTTTGATTTCAGAACACTCCCAAAGCTCAGGTTGTGTTACTATTTCTTGCTCCTGTCTGGCTTTGAAGATGAGTGATAAGAGATGCTGCAGTGTAATTGGTACACAGGGTGTGAAAAGTGAGATGGGCACCTCTGAAATACCTTCACTGCCTATATGGGAGCGTACTTTTCAGGAGCCCACAGCCATCAAATGAAGGCATTTTTTTAATAGGAAGCACAGAAAACAGATGTCTGGTACGTACTAAATCACACAATCAGCTTGGGAGGGACCTGAAGAGATCATCTCATAAAAACCTTTACATAAAGAGGGAATCAATATCAACAGACAAGTGAGCAATATCTATGCAACCTTCTCAGAGCATCCATGTCCTCTGAAAGCAGCCTATTCTAGGTCTTTCCTGCTTTTATGGTTTGAAAGTTTTTCCTAACAGCTTGACTCCTCTTTCCATCTACTGATCTTTTTCTCCTTCTAAGTCTATCCCCATGAATCTGGAAAGTTAAGTAATTTTTAGTAATAAATAACCAATTCCTTATTATTCACAGGCCATAGCTGTTTCCCCAGCTCCGCTTTTAGCATTTGCTGTTATAGACTAAGCACACAAACAGCTTCAGTCTTCCATTGCAGAGTAACATCAGGTGTTTTTAAAATGTTTTTTAGGTGGCTCTTGCGTAGACACTCATCATGGGCCTGTTTCTCAAAGTACTATTGCCAAAAATGGACACAAGACTACAGCTGAGGAGTCATTAGGAATTAATAGCATGGAATAATTACCTCTCATATTTTAGCTGTTACAGTCCTGTAAATGCAGCCAAGAATACCTTGCTTGCAAGAACATCACCCAGGTGACTGATGTTCAGAGCATGATCCTGCATAAGCCTAGACCTGTCTGATGTTACGCATCAAGTGAAGGACTCATGCCACTGGCTTTTGCCTTTTGTCTGCCTGCAGCTAGGGTGAGCCTGTCTGTTGTGCTGGGCAAAGCCTCCTGCCTGCACCGTGGCTTTGCCTGCCACCCACAGCTGGTTGCCACCATCTGTGATACGCAGACCAAGGCTGTGCCAAATGCCAACTAGACCCCCCGAGAAGTCAACAGCTCCCATTGCTCACTGGAGTTGTGCCTGTTGCACCATCACGTATATTGAGAAGCCAGATGGCTCCTGCCCAACCAGGCATCCTAATGCACTATTGATTTAGGTGAAGGCTCAAAAAGCCTGCAATCCTCAGATGCTTTATTGTTCCCCTTTTGACCTTGTGATCTTCTGAAAGTTCAACAGTCAGAAAGGATGCAGATGGAAACTTCTCTTCCCTGAATTATCAAGGATGGCAACTGGAGGGAAGGTCTTTAACTGAGGAGGCAGCATATTTCAGCTACTCAATCTGAAACCTCTAGAGGAAGCTTCATTCAGAGAGAGTTCCCAAACATTTTATAAAGACAAAGTACTGCTCAGAGAGCTCTAACAAAGCTCTGTACTCACTAGAAACCCATTAAAATCTCTGTTCTCTTCTTGTTGCTGAGCCTTCTCCCGATTCCCACACCCTTCCTTAGTTTTAAATGTTCAGCTGCAAAAGTAGGAGTGCCTTTCCATTTGTGACACACTAATCTCATGCAATAACCAGCACTCATTTTCTGGGGTTTTATAGGCTTGTACAGCTCAATGGCAGGGATACCTCCTCATAATCTGGATTAAGGTAGACAGTGCACTGCATCACCTATATCAGTGATTGTGAGGCTGTTTATTAAGGTGGAGCTTTCTCTGTGTAGTCTATATTTCTGGTCTGTGTTCTAGCTTGGAAGGCAATAATATTTCAAAGTCAGAAGATAGATGTGTGTAGCAGTCATTGCCACAGGGCTGGGAAAATCTAGTTTCAATATCTGGCCCTTGCTGGTTCAGGGCTTAGTGATTAGATATTTCCATGTATTGGTTCAATACCCAGCACAGTAAGGAGTTTGACTGGTGACACTGGGGAGTAGGGTAGATGGCCATGTGTGACTTGAATACCTGTCTCAGTCTGAACCCATGAGCTGAATTGGAGTTTCCAGCCTGGCTTCAGTGGCCTGCTTTGACTCCAACCCTGGATGCATCTGGATGGAGACACCACAACCAACAGCAGGGCAACCTTCCCCAGGAGCATAGTTCACAGATTACTGACTCTGTTTTCAACATGATTTTAAAATGTAAATATTGAGATGTTAGCTTCACTTTCTCCAAAAGCTTTTCTATAAAATAAACACTCTCCTGTACAAACACCTGCACAACAATCCCTACTTGTGACTGCCAACATTAGCTTAAACTCTGCCTCTCCCTCAGATCAAACCATCCTTTAGGGAGAAGTTCCTTCCTTGGCAGGTCCCCAATACCAGCCCACTTCGAGAAACCAGTTAATACACAAGAACAAGGAACTGCAACCTTTCGTACAACTGACATGGATGAAAGCTACCCTTTTCTTCATATCAAAGGGTTAAACACTTAATTTCTTTGCAATAGGCACTTGGATACTTCCAGTATGAGACACTGGGTGTGTTGGGAGTGATCATTGTTCTTTCCTTCAATGCAGCAGATCATTCTGCTGCAGCTTGTCTCATCTCTCCTCCTCTGGTGGGTGGAAAAAAACACCTTTGGCAACACCTAGCAGTGCCTTGTGATGCTCCTTGATTTTCTTTCTGATTTGATACTTGCTGGGACTTCTTAATCTCACCAGGATGGTTCTGCTTAGAAGCACAAAGCCACATGCTCTCTTAGTTGCAGTGTAATCGCAGTCTAATGGAAGCAGGTCTCATTTGGGAAAGAAGGGGGAGGGATGCTACCAGCTTTCTATTCCTGCACATTTCTCCAGATCCTCACTCTCCGCAGTGGATGGCTGCTACCTTGCAGATTGTGAGAAATTTAATTTCTTCTCCTCTCTACTTACTCATTATTGTCTGACATGCTCCTGCACTTGGATGCCAGACTAGTTCCTGGTCCCATAAACCTCATGAGGGTCTTGAAAGAAAGAGGGCACCACCTAATCTGCAGTTTTCTATATATAACTGAAGTGCATGACACACCTCCCAAATAAGCTGCAGTACTTAGCAGCTGCTGTATTGTCACAGAGTGAAGCACAGGGAACAGAGTGTCTCAGCTTTCTTAAGGGGTTTTATCTCTAACCTGACTTGTCACTTTTCTAACTGAAAGCAACAGGGCTTTTGTCTTTATTAGCTCTACCTTAATGGCATTTTGGCAGTGCAGGAAATCAGAGGGATTATCACCCCTGGATTTGGAACGAGCAGGATTCTGTTCCATTATTCAGCTTGAGAATTTAGCTCTGACTTCAATCTTACAACATATGGTCCTCCAAAGCTACTGGGGTTGCAGCCTTTCAAACTTTTCAAGCCCTGCTCGCTTCAAGTAGATTAGCCACTGGACAGGGAGAGGGCAGCCTGGCTGCTAACAGCACCAAGAAAACACTGGCAAATGCTTATAAGATGCTGAGGTCTTCAGTCACTGGTGTTAAATTCCTGAAGACGCAAGGCTGTGAGGTGTCTGATAAGTTGCTTATACAGGACACTGCAGATACTCTTAGTGAAGAAAAGATTGTGATTTGCAAAAATGAAACCATGATATGGAAGCAGAGGATTATATCTGCATTTTTCAGACTGAGTAGATTTCTTAAACATAGCTCATCAACATAAGTCCTGGGATGTAAAGTAGTTTTTAAAGGCCCTTCACAAAGGTAAATAGTAGAAGAAGCACTGAGAGGCTCAGCAAGTAACAAGGGGTTTAGGTTAACAGAGTTCCTTTAAGAAATAGCATGAGACCAATGCTTCGCTAGCTTTTTTTGTCTCTCAGTTGTTTCCGGTCACAGAAACACAAACTCAGCTACTTTAGCCAGCAAAGTCATTTGTATGTGCAAACCCATGTGCAGGAGATAACAAAAAAAACAAGATGCAAACTGCTCTACAATTTGCTTGGAAGAATCAACACTGCCTGAGACTAAGAGGTTTTACCTCACAGTTCCCATTACTTGAAGACCGCAACCTGAGCCAGCTCCTACTGGGTGAGAGCGTTCCATGCTGACAATAAAATTATAGATTTATCTTTCAACACAACAAAAAAACACATTACCACAACCAGAACAGCCACGGACCACAGGAAGCTACAACGGAAAATTTGATACCAAATTTCTGCTTGATGCGTACCTGTGAAATACAACATACTGACCTGAAGGCCTTGCTTTTCTACTAGTATAGCATATCAAAAAAAGGCAGCACTTCCAAGAACTGCTTTCCATCTTGTTTTTATAGCAGGTTAAGCAGATGAAGGCAATTTCAGACTCTTGGGCCCCTGTGATAGGGGATTGGCCACACCCTGGGCACCCTTCCAGCTCCTCCAATGCTCTATCTCAGACAAACAGCTCTACAGCTGCCAGGCATCAGTGCAGCCACTTCACACAAAATCACTGGGAGCAGAGTGTGGAATCATGCCCAGGTTAGTCACGGGGTAAACATTGTCTTGTGCCCTTGTAGGGACCAGAGCAAACACACAGCAGCACCAGCACTGGCTGGCACTTTGTGGACTGCTTTCTGCTGACCCTGGCTATTGCAAACATCAGTTTCATAGAATCAAAGAATCATAGAATAACTAGGTTGGAAGAGACCCACTGGATCATTGAGTCCAACCATTCCTATCAAACACTAAACGATGTCCCTCAGGACCTCGTCTACTCGTGCCTTAAACACCTCCAGGGAAGGTGAATCTACCACCTCCCTGGGCAGCCTGTTCCAGTGACCAATGACCCTTTGTGTGAAAAACTTCCTCCTAATGTCTAGCCTA
>WAAB01000274.1:56536-240918 GCA_013389865.1 Piaya cayana
TCTTTACAATTAAAGACTGAGGCAAAGAAGGCATTAAGTACCTCAGCCTTTTCCTCATCCCCTGTCACTGTTGTTCCTTCTGCATCCAATAGGGATTGTATGGTCTCCCCAGTCCTCCTTTTATTATTTATATGTTTATAGAAAGGTTTTTTGTTACCTTTCACAGACTTAGCCAACCTGATTTCTAGTTGAGCCTTAGCCCCTCTGATTTTTTCTCTACACAATCTCACTTCCCTCCTGTAGTCAACCCAAGAGGTCTGTCCCCTCTTCCAGAGCCCATAACCCATAAACCCATAAACTTTTGTAAAAAACTTTTTGTAAAAAATCTTCTCTTAAACTCATCACTCCTCCTCCTGATATGGATTATTTATGCTCCTGATGTCCTGTTCTCCATCATCCCAGCTAGATGCAGTCTCGTGATATCCCATCTAAGGTTGCTGATGAGTGCTTTATAACCCTCTGTCCTTGTGCCAGTTTTGACCTTTAGTTTCAAAACCACGTCCTCCCCTGAGCAGGTTTGAATTTACACGGCAGCCCTCCCTGGCATGATTCATTCAGGGTTTCCCTAGGGTTTCTGTCTTCAGCCATGTGGACACGTTTCATCGACCTGGATGTGCCAAGGTTGTTCCTCAATAAATAAATTTCTTACTGCTTCTCCAAATGTCTCTCATGTTTCCTCATCAAGTGTTTTATCCTTGTGTTCATTCATTCCTGGCTGCTCTGCCTACTATGATCTCTGATCTTTCTCTGTGATTTCAGGCCATGTCATACCAGCCAGCCAAGCCATGTTATTTAAAATTCTCAGGGAGGTGTCCCTGCTTTCTGCTGCATCCCCACTGCACTGCAGACAGCCTGAGCCTTGCCTCTTGCTCAACACCCTGAGACACCGACCTGTCTGCATTTGGCTACAGTTGCCCAGGGCACAGAGAAAAGTAAATCCTGTCTCTCCTGACACAGGAAGCTGGAAAACTGCCTGCTGTCTCCGGAGATGCTGAACACAAGCTGGCAGGTGCTAGGGGTGCAGGTACTCTCACAGGGACACTGTCTCAAGAACCAGCCCTGCTGTGTCGAGACAGCTCCCGGGTGTTGTTTGCTGTATTTGGGTCGAAGAGTGATAAAAATAGGATTGTGCAGAGCTTACCACAGAGGATGTGCTGGTGTCACACATGTACCACCACCCCCACCCCCGTACTGTTCAGCATTCATTTTGTCTTGTTAATGTTGTATCAGCTAGTTTTTTTACCTCATTGGTGCACACTCTCCCCACAGCAGTATTTAATGTGTGAGGACTGGATTTTTCTTCTGGCTTTCTTTACAATATGCAGTTCAGGTACTTGTGAAGTGATTGGATTTTCACTCGATAAAAAGCACCTAGCCAAATAGCTGATTGGTGATTTCTTTCTAGACATTTCTCAGAAGCAAAAAGTGGCTGTTGCCCTTCTCCTGAGTAGTCTCAAACAATACAAAAATGTGGCAGCTATCGATTTCTTGTAGTTAACTCTATGATTTTTGCCAATAATCATTTTTATTTTAACTTCTCTGAATCAAAGTGAAGAGGCAAGGCAGTACTTTTCCATCTCCCTGCCAATGCTGACCTGCGTCTGGGATAAAGCAGATCAAGTGACAGCCAGACCTGGCAGCCCTCTGTCTGCAAAGCAACAGGAGATGGTAGAAGGTCCAGAGAAGGGCTCTTGGTCAGGGATTGCAGGGATCAGTCATGGGTGACCCATCCCTGGAGGTGTTCAAGGCCAGGCTGGATGACACTTTGAGCAACCTGATCCAATGGAAGGTGTCCCTATGGCAGGAGAGTTGGAACTGGATGATCTTCAATGTCCCTTCCAACCCAAAACATTCTATGATTCTGTGTTCTAAGGTCCTTTAGTATGGTCATGCCACCTGCGAGGAGAGAGCAGGACGTTCATGCTCCCGCTGTGGGCATCAGTGCAATTGTGGCTCGGGGTTCAAGAGAGATATCCGAATCCACTGTGTAGCCACGAAACTTTTTAGAGCTATGGTGTTAGAGGCTGAAAGCAGCCTGGGAGTGAGCACTGATGGTCTGACAGATAACTGCTGGTCCACTTGTTTCCATGAATGCTCTCTGCAATGTCATGGTCTTTCTGCTCTGGGTTTTCCTTCTCTGAGTAACCACTCTGTGTATTTGCAACTTTGAGTGCCAGGTAAGGGAGAGTTGGATGAATGGAGAGAGAGCAGACATCATTTGCGCTGTTGGAATAAAACAGATTAGACCTGGTTTATGTCACTGAAGAATGGTGCATCTTCACCTCCTCCTTCTGGTGTGCAATCAGATGAGGTTGGGCAGGAAAAACAGACTCTTCCTGGCTTTTTCCCAGCGGCCAAAATGTGAAAGAATTTACATTTTTTGTGTGCCTATTTTGAGGAGTAAACTAAAGGAAATTGGCACCTGACTTCTGCTCTACTTGTGTTTAATTATTCTTTGCAAATTCACCTGCTAAGAAATCAACAGATAAAGTCTTGCAGCCCTGCCTCCCTTTCCCAGGACAGTGGTGGTGGCAGCTGTAGCAGTAAGCAGCTACTAGCTTTCACTTGCACTTCTGCAATCACGGATCTCAAATCATGTTTTGCAAAGAAGGCACTGCCATCACTTCTCTTTTCCAAGGAGGAAGTCACAGTACAGGCAGGGACAGTGACAGGTGCAAGCCAATATGGTTTTAGCTCGATGACCCTTCAGCCTTCAGGAGATGGAGGGGACTGGATCTTCCAGTGACTTGGAACACAGGGCCCTGACTCTCCTGGGGCTGCATTATCCACAGAGGCACCTCCATCAGGTGACTTTTTCTATTGCTCCCTGCAATGAAAAAGGAACTGCAAAACTGCAGCTCTGCGCAAAATAAAAGTTTGTTCCAATGCCTGGAGCTGCACCAATACATTTGTGTTTCACTGGATCCTGCTGCTGTATTTTTTTTGCGTTATACTGCACATGAGGCAGTCCAGACTTATGTCCTTCCAGTTAATTCCACTTTCAATCCTCTGTATTTTCCTTCTTAAGACCTTTCTATCTCATAAGCCCCTTTGAGAAATGTTGGCAACAATTTCTTAACAATATATACAATCAGTGTAACTACTCCTCTGGTTTTGAGACAGCCCCCAGGAACTGCTCAGGAGTCCTGAATGGAAGCAGCAAAATCAGTGGCAGACAGGACAGATGCTTTTCAGTAGCATCTAACTGAGCTATTTAGGTCCTTGAGACTCTCACCCAAGTAAGCCAATGCTCCAATGTAAACCTGGTCCCCTCAGCCACTCCAATACAAACCTTTGCCCCCTGCAATATTTCCCTCTCCTCCCACAGCCCTTTTGGCCAGCGTGGGGCTGGATGAGCAGAGCAGTTCCAGGACTTACACGTTCCCCCATGGCCCCAAATGGGGGCCTGTGTCCCTGGCACTGAGTAGGCTCAAGCCTGTGCTGGTGGCGTGATGGATGGAGGGTCCCATGGGGACCTTGGGATGCTTGAAGAAGTAGGACAGGCTCTGACCATGCCTCCTGTCCATGTGCACTTTGTACAGGTTACCAGCTCATCCATAGGCTTCTCAGAAGACTTTCTGAGACACCTTGAAGCTGCTTGCCTGAGCAAACGGAAAGAAGTGAAGCCAGTTATAAAATCAGTCCTCACAGGCTGGTATGTGTTTTGGCTTGCATGAAGGACACAATGTTTTGGCTGGCAGTTTTGTTTCTGACGTTGCCTTTGATGAGGACAGGATATCAGTAAATACAAGCCCTGAGTGAGGTTGTGTCTGAGTGAATGTTCCTCTATAAATGCCAGGGCACACCATGAAGGACTCATCTCCCCCTTCCTTTGCCTCCAAGCCCTATTAAAACCTCAAGATTTTTTCAAGATCAATGTACTTGGCACTGGTGAGACTGCTCCTTGAATCCTGTGTTCAGTTCTGGGCCCCTCACCAGAAGAAGGATCTTGAGGCTCTGGAGTGAGTNGGACGGGTGGACAAGGTGCTGAGGAGCATGGTTTAGTGTTTGATAGGAATGGTTTGACTCGATGATCTGGTGGGTCTTTTCCAACCTGGTTGTTCTGTGATTCTATGAAGTGTCAGCCAGTGGCTCTGCTTGTCACATACTTCTCAGATGGGAGAGGACGGTGCCGGTGCAACACCAAACATTTCGGTGATTCTGGTGAGGGAGGATGGTGACCAATGGTATCATGACACATTGCCGGAGGTTGATGTATCCCAGTACCTCCTGAGGATTTTTGCTAGCTGAGGAAGCTGGGCTACTCAATGGCCATTTAATTAATCTCTGAACATGACACACAGCACATTTATTTTCTTTGCTGGTAACACTATGTGATGCAGCATGTCACAAGCTTGAGTCCCAGCGGATAAATATTCACTTAATAAGAGAAAAATAGTTCCCTCTGCTGCAGGTGTTAGTGGCAGAGACGCTGGTTTGTCCTGTGCAGGAGTCACACCAGAGCGCTGCAATGGTCCCTCCAGTTTTCACAGCCTGTGAAACATGACTGGCAGCACAGGAGTACCTTAAACAGGATCAGGAGGGTAGGCAGTGGATGATGTTAGTCCTGATCTACCCTGTTCCTCTAGGATCTCGCTGAGGGGGACTCGGTGGCAGCAGATTTGGGGAGTGGTCCAGTCTGCCCTGTCTTCCTCACGTGCCCGGACACAGGCTGTGTGCTGCAGAGTAGCTGCTCACTCCCACGTGCACCAGTGTGTTGAAATCTGTGAGGTTAATTAATCATCATCCCTAAGGGGACATCAAGTGTACTCTCAGGTATGTCTGAGAGTCCCTTCACAGTCCACCTCAGAGGTTTCAGACCATGAAGGTTGCATAGCAGTTACCTGTGAGTAGTTGTAAATGCAGGCAAATTTACAGTGAAAATGGAGCAGAAAAAGGCATTACATCAGAAATTTATCAGTTCAAAACTGGTTAGAATGTGTAGCCGAGATCTACTTTGCAAATGTAATTGTATTCATAGGACCATATTTCCATAGGATGCAATGATGAAGTGGAAACAGCTTTGATAGTAAATGTAACGTTGACCCAAAGAAAAACTTAAGGGAATGTTCTGTAAGAGAACAGAAGGAAGAAGTCTTCTGAAAACACGTATTTTGTCTGTCTTAAAAGGACTTTAGGGAAGCAACCAAACCAAACTGCTGTTTGGGCAGAGGAGAGGTCCATGTAGGCTCAGCAAAAGCAGCAGCTTGGTCCACACAGATGAACTGACAGCTGTCATTATTGAAACCTTGCTTTTGGATGATGAAAAAGAGCTCAACTCTAATACACAGTTCAAAGAAAGTTTTGTGGAAAGTTATGATGAGTAAGAATTGTGCCTACACTTAATGAGTATCTTAAAAAAGTAAAGGGCGTCCTGTATGGTCCCCAAACTTTGTTTTGTCAGCAGGATTTTAAATTTTGTGTTTGGTTAAAGGTAACGATCACTGGGAGTTCACTGTAAAGTGGGACAATATGCACTCATGCTGGTCAGCCTCAGTTAGAGAAGCTTCTTAAGGGGTGATGCTGAAGGATTTGGCCTAACACAACTGCTGGGTGAATCAGCAACTCGTTAGCTCCAGGTTGGTGCAGTTTTCCCATAGAGAGGCAACATTAAACTCGTTACCTGCTCTTCTGAGTGGAAGGGTGGGCTGGTCTTCCTGTCCATAAAATAACACAAAACCTTGTCTGCATCATGGAGTCAGGGAATAATCTAGGTTGGAAGGGATCCCTGGAGGTCATCTAATCCAACCTCCTGCTCAAAATAGGCCTGACTTTGCAGTTAGGTAAGTCATTTAAGGCATTTTCCAGTTGAGTTTTCAGTATCTCCAGAGATGGAGAGTCCACCTGTTTATGGGCTTCTGCTCCAGTGTCTCATTACTGTCAGGGTGACGTATCACTTTGTTATATATCAGCTTGGATATCCATCTTCCTCTGTTATGCCTGGCTTATAAGAATGCTACCTCTTCTATTTTTTTCTGCAGAGAATATGAGATTCTAGAGGGATTTTTGTTTTGCCCCTAGGGATCCTTAAACAAAGTGAGACTGTCCTTGATACTGGTTTCCTCCAAATGGTACCATAACAAATACTTATTCTGGATCCTTATCAGCTTTTTGCCCTAGCAGAGGAATGAAAGACACTGTTTTAAAGACTAAACATAGTAATTTAAAAAATAATGTTGAGCTTCTTTCTTGTTTCCTTCTGGGAAAGATAAAACCACGACTTGGTGTATACAAGCATTACCTGTAGTCTCTCTTGAGAACCAGAGATACCTAGGATCACAAACCAATACTTAATTTATATTCTGGCAGCTTGATCAGCCTCTGAAGCTGTTCTGCAATTGCCTACTCTAGCTAGAAAGCCAAGCCTCAGGCTGCATTATGTCTTAGCAGGTACAAGCCAATGCATGTGGAAAAGTGGAGACCTTCTACATGAAAAACAGGTATGAAACAAAATGAGATCCTATTCCTGTAGGATTAATCTGGAATTGTGCCCCTGTTTGGAAGGGGACCTGGAGGTTGCGTCCCAGAAAGCAATCCACGACTGCGAAGTGCAAATGTTCTCCTTCCCTTCTGTCAAAACCTGCAGAGCAGTGCTAGAAAAGGTAGGAACATTGCCCCATTTCCACCAGTGCATATGAAGCATTCAAGGATGTGATCATGTCTGACTCCTTTGTGGAGAGCTGAAGGAAGAGGCTGATTTTGCTGTCTTGGCAGAGATCAGGCAAATATCTTGCGTTTTCTCTGCAGCATCAATAAGGAGGAGTCAGATCCAGGCTGCAGCTTGGTAGACATTACCTGCCTCACCCAAAATACTTTCTCAGAAGCAGTCATCCTCATTTCCAAATCTGGATAAATTTTGTAAGGCAGAATAAAGCATTTACAGAGAGTGGCTTTATTTAGTCCACAAAATGCAGAGGTGTCTTGAAATCAATTGACCTCCGGTCTCTGAAGTTTCGACCTGACTCAATTTCATGTGAGAGTGACCTGGAGCTGTGGATGATCTCTCAGGCTTGTCCTCCCCGAATGGTGTGATGACACTTGAGTCACTCCCCCGACTCCCTGAGATCACCGTGTGCCCCCTACATGCAGCCACTGAAATGAAGATCCAGTGCAGGCCAGTTTACTTGATCTAACTGATGATAGCCAGTAGGAATATAACACCAAAGAGACTCCTTCCTGAGCAAACTAGCATTTGTAATTCAAGCAGAAGCTTTTTCTCATGGCTTAGGAAAACAGTGATGAGATCATGGACATTTTGATGCCATCTGAGAGAGAAGACTGCAAGGCTTGGCCATCAGGTGGCACTCTGAGCATGCTGTTCAGCAGAGGTGTCACTCAAAATGTTCCTGGGCTGGAGGAAATTCCTTCAATTCAATAATATGACATAAAGTTTGAGAGTCGTGATTCATTTCAGGTTAACACCCTCTCTTTACTCCTGCAAAATTAATCATCCAGCTATATTTATTGCATTGTTTTGAAACATGGGAGTCCTAGGACAAGTACAGCAACTCTGTGCTTTTTAATACTCCTTTATCCAAGTATTTATTATGTGGCTTAATATTTTTGTTGAAGCAGAATAATTCCAATATTTATTCTCTGTAGTAAATTAGTGTATCTTGGCATCTGTTCTGAATTTATTTCTGTCTTTACCTTAATCTCCTACCATCAAGCTGATCTCAAAATAGGAACCTGAATTAATAGTCTCCAGGGTTTTCATGTAAATCCCTTCTTAACCTTTTCAGCCATTTAATGGTATTTACAGTCTCCACTATTGTTCTGCATAAGGTTTTTCTTGGGAAGAATTTCACCTGAGAGCTTTTTATTTTTTTGTTTAGGATTACACATCTAGATAAAAGACAATATTTTAAATGTCTTTAAAGCTGGTCCCTTGATTTATTTTCTGTTTTGCAGTAGAGTGTCTTCTACTTTGATATACAAACAGTAGTTTATTATTAGTGTGTTGGTTCTACATTACTGCTTCTACAGGAAAAAATGTAGTTACGGTAATTGAAGGGTGAAATTAAAGGACTTCTAGTTTGCACCACAGAACAGCACTGCAGACTATAAAATCGCTGTTCTGCTTCTTGAAGCCAGATTTTTGTAACAGGCATCAATGGAAGAGATCACGGCCTCTGTAGTGCATGGGCAAATACTACTCACCCACGGAAGAGAATGGAGCTGAATAGTTTTTGCACAAAACTGTTTTGTCCTGCCAAGCGTACTTGTAAAACCTATTCTTTAACCTTCCTTACTAAACCACCACTGAAAAGAATTTGAGTTCTGACTCCTGCATCATCTGACCCTGATAGCTGGTGTATTCCCTGCCATTCACGACTCCCATCCCCAGAGCTCTGAACAAAGCCATGCTTGTTACAAGGAAAAGCATGAGCTCATCCATTGTAATCACCCGACCGCGTTAGCTGCTGCTCCAAAGGAGGTTTTGTGGCAATTTCTGAATGCTTTCAGACACGCCAGCACTGGATAAACTTTGGTTGAATCTTCAGGGAGCAAACTAGAGTGGATTAAGTCCTTGTATCTGCTCTAAGATTAGGTTTTTTGAATGCAGGGAAGCCCTGGTTATTCAGATAATACAGTTGTGTTTCAGCTCCAAATACTGAACCCCTCAGACACACAAGGCAAGGTCCCAGGTTAGCCTTCAGGCTCCTGTGAAGCTGGGTAACCCAGAAAATCCTTTGTTCTTCTGATATTCAGGGCTTCAGGAGAATAAAGGTGAGAAAATGAGAAATGCAAATGAGAAGTTTTGAAAGTGCAAAGAATAGGATTTGTTGAAGCTTAAGCTTGCCAAAGATGGTAGCAAAGCAACTTTATTTTATAGAGATGATTTATAATAACATGTAAATTGCATTTTTTTTAAATTGGATTCACTCTAGCTTTCAATTTAGAGACCTCCTTGACGTCCCTAAAGGTCTCCAGTCTCTTCTCCAGCTGTGACCCCAAAGCATGATGCATGCTGCCTGGCTCCTGAAAATCAAGAAACTGAGACCTTTTGTGCATCAACTAGCCAAAAGAGCTTAAAACATAAATGTAAGGCTCTGTCCTGTAGCAAATCACTACCAAGAGCAGAATTAACCAGCCTATTTTCTCACTGCACACCTGGGTACAGTGAAGCAGCTGTACCCAGTTTTGCCTCCATATCATCTCCTCATAATCTTTTACTTTAAAGAGCAGACTGACTTCTGGATTTTCATTATTTCATAGTTTGTCTAAGTTATATATTCAAGTTAAGAAGAAAGTTCGGTGTTGAATTTCAAGAATCAAAGAATGATTTGAGTCAGAAGGGACCTTAAAAATCATCCAGTTCCAACCCTCCCTGCCATAAGTGGGGACACCTTCCACTGGATCAGATTGCTCAAAGCCTCATCCAGCCTGGCCTTGAACACCTCTGGGAACGGGGCATCCAAAACTTCTCTGGGCAACCTATTCCAGTGCCTCACCACACTAATAGGAAAATCTTTCTTCCTGATCTCTCATCTAAATCTGCTCTCACAAGTTTGCTTGTGATGTGCTGTGGAACCATAGGGGACTCACTTCACTCCTCTATACGTAATTTTCCCCAACTCTTAACAATTAATGTGTTGTTACAATTGTTACTGAAGATTGGCACCACAATGCATTAGTAACAGAGGATGGATTGCTACAGCTTATTTGTGACTTCTTACAGCTGACTTGTCCTGGTTAAATGACAGAAGTAACAGATGTGTACATAATTTTTCCCTTTCTTTGTAATTAGTCTTTAAAATTTCCCTATAACTGAGACGAGCCCACGAAAAAATGGCACAGGTACCATGGTTTTCACGCTACTCTGATTTCAGTTTCATAAGGTAAGCCTGACTTTGAATCTACAAATTAGGAACTCAGACTCGCCTCTTAATGTTGAGGGCAGTAATCTCTTTACGTAACATGGGGAAGTGGTATAATTCTGCCAGACGGATGCAAACGCAGCAGGGAGTGAAACATTCAGACCCTTATCTATTGTCTTCCTATCCTGACTCATCTCAAGTAATTTTTTCTATGGTTTCTTCTAATTTTTAAATATAATGTAATTATGGTTTAAGTCACACAGTCTCCCAGCCACACAACTGCTATAATAAGTGCAGGTTTGATTCAACCCATGCACTAATTATCCCTGCATCTAGAGAGAGCAGAGCTAGAATTGCAGAAGGAATGGAAATAAGAGCTGCAGCAAAAAGTATAGCAGGTTAGACCTAACTTATGACTTTTTCAGACTTGTTGGTTAGCTCTGCTATGTACTGTGACAACATAGAATTCCTTGGTTTTAGCAGAGAGATATTCAGATCTCTTTGCTCCAAAGCATAAGGCATCCATCTCTGAAGAAAAAGGAAAATCTTCCATGTATGCCAAGCTGGTGTGCAGTTTTTATTTTTCCCAGTAAGATGTCTATGTACATATGTGAAATCATTGTATTACTAACATGCACTCAAGAATGCCAAAACAATTAATACTGTATCATGCAGGGAAGTAAATAATTGCTCGTAATATTTCCAGCTTACAGGTAGTGTGAAGGAACAAAAGCACAGAGTGATTTATGTAACTCACCAGAGGTCATGAAATGAAGGTCTACCAGAGCCCATAGACACCCTCTCTTGCAGTGTCATGTTTTAATTCCTGGTCTTTTTTTTCCTTTCCATTAAGGTAAAATATGTTTTCTTAGTCTACAATTTTGAAGGTTTTGTCAGGTAAGCCCTGACTCTCTGGTATTCTCTGAAGTTCCCACTGAAAAAAATAGAGCGTGATCAATGAGCGCTCATGAATATTTTAGGTAATGTCATTATTTTTTAAAATATTATGAGGAAAAGCTGAGAGACAGCATCATTTTGCCTTCTGCTACATTCTAGAATAACATTGCGCAGAGTCAAAGAATTCAGGGCAAAGATCTCATTGGCTCTGTCTGTTTACTAAAGCATCTCTCGGTGTCTGAAGCCAGATCCCCACAGTATGTGTGTTTAAGTTGCTCACAACGCCTGTCTTGTGCAGAGAAAGCTGCCATTCCTTTTGTGCTGCCGCTGCCATACTGTGCAACGTTGTCTGTGCCCTCTTTATGTCACCAGCCACCGCTAGGTGATCTTCAAACACCTTCTTTGCCACCCTGCTTCCTAGGGGAGGACGTAAACAGCCAACAAAATTTTCCACAGAGATGCTATTCATGAAAATATTTTTGCACGCGCCGCTTTGCAGCCTGCGAGCTGCAGTTTTGAGTTTCCTGGGAAGAAAGCCTATTAAGCTGCCTTTCTGCAGGGATTGCCATAGCAACCCTCGCACAATGCCAATGGCCCAGATTTCCTTCAGCCCCTTCTTTCTGAATTGACAGCAGTGATTTTAATGCTCCTTGAACCAAATCTTTGCATGCAGAGACTGCTTTAGGAAAAAAAAAAGCTTTTAATCAAGGCTGGTTGTTCTCCTTCCTTTCTTCCTGAGAAGAGAGTGGGGAAGGCTTTTAACACAGCGTCCCTTTCAGCCCCCTTGAAGTCGCAGCTGGACAATGATCACAAAGCAATCCTGGGTTCGGCAATTTCAATATAATTCAGGTTTATAAGACACTGTGGAAATGATGCTTGCACAGGGGTTGCTTTTTTTTTTGGAGATATTTGCATCTTTGAGCTGGGAGGGTGGGAGCATGGCATGGAAATAGAAATGAAGCTATCACATTAAAAAGGCAAAGTCCCAGTTAAGCGTGAGAGCAGGACTGGGACTCAGGACAGCAGGACTGGCTTCGCTGTTCTTTTTAAGCATCCCAAGGAGGCCAATATTCAAATACTGCCAGGTCTGTAAGCTGTAGTAGGGCTCCTCAGCAACACTTAATAGGGCTTAATGCCATGGTCAGGGCTGGCTTGTGGTGAAAGCTGGTGACATAGGAAATGGGAAAGGAGAGCCAACGACTAAGGATGCAGCTTGAAGCCAGATCCCTGCATGAATGAAGCCACTTGCCATCTGACCACAGGCACAGTGTACCCCAGGGGCTCAGAGCTTCCAGTAAGCCAACAGATGGGCATGCAGTTAGGCACTGCTCAGGCAGGAAAAGAAATAAAAATCATCTGTGTCTGACAAATGTGACCCAATCTTCATTGCAAACAACCCCTATCTGGAGTTGGTGTTGAGGTGCAGGGCTGCCACAACCTCCGGGCATCCCATCCTCTTGCCACTGTCCGTTGTCTCCTCTTTCCTTCTGCCTGCCCTCCAATGGGCTCCACATCTCATCACCTGCAGGGCACAGGGAGGGTAGCAGGGTGAAGGTAGCCTTGGGGAGGTCCCTGGAAGAGGGACACCAAGTCAAGTGTCTGGAGCATTCAGCTCCAGTGTACTGAGGTGCTGTGGAGGGCTCCTGGAGTGCAAACCTGACCATGTGCATCTTCCACAGGGGGAAGTGATGAGTTGTACATGCACTGTTGTGTCTCCTGATGACCAGGCTCTAGCCCTTTCCTCACAACTTCTCATCATATGCACTGACAGCACTCCCCACCTGCATCCCTGTTTGCTGGAAGCATCTGGCCCTCAGCAAACTTGTTAGGCATAGCATTTAGCAATTCTGTCTTAAAAGTTTGTGCAGACATTGGGAATAGAGGAAGCTCTCGAGTCACTGAACCCAGACCTTGGCTGCCTCAGGTAACCATGTCATGTTTGCTAACTAATCCTCCCAATAGTCTCTAGATGGAGGGATGAGCTGCCTGGGTCTGTCTGGAGGAGGGAGGGCTGGACCAGTGTGCCTGGTGGGCAGCAGAGACCTGCAGGGTTTTATTCTTTCCCTAGCTGAGCCTGACCTGGTCAGGTGAGCAGTTACCACTCAGATATAGATTGTACTGTCAATCCAAACAAATGCAATGTGGATACAGGAGTGATGATGAGTGCAAATATGCTTTAGAGGAAAAATAGAGACCAACTCCTTGTTGCTTGCACAAATCCCAAGAAACCCTACGAGCTGCCCCAGGCTGCTGGACCTGAGCCCTCCCTGTGTCTGGGGTCTCCCTGCAGGTACTACATTCAGCTGCATCAGCCCTGTTTGGTGCTGATATCCCGCTAGCCTGTCTCCCCTGCTGCTCTTTCAGAGCGAAGATGTAAATCCCTGCCAAAACTGACTTGTGTCCACATCCTTAGCTAATCTGACACTGGCAAGGGCAGCAGACCTCCCTGCTGTCTGGGAGAAATGAGATGATCTCCCTAAAACAGGAGCCTGAAGAGACACATGCAGCAGCGGTGGTGATGCAGCAGATTCCCCTGAGCTGTTAGTGTATTTATATCCCTATTCTGTTTGCTTGCAACGAAAACCTCTTACTGATGCTGCGGATGGGAAGGCAGCCACGTTCGCATTTATCTGCACTATTTTCAGCTGGTGGCTTCGTGGGCTTTTTTCCCCAGCAGTCCTCAGGGATCTGCTTCCATGCTGAGAGGGTGGGAGAGGAGATGAACTGCTTCCTTGCTGGTGCTCCTACCTCACGCTGAAATCCAGCACACTATGGGGCAGGGTGACCTGGCATCCTCCTTGTGGTCCTGTTGGTCAGGCAGCTCTATGAGCAATGCCAAGGGCAGCTGCAGAGGTGGGAGAAGGAAAGGATGGGACCATTTCGGGAGATCCTCGTATTCTCTGAGCAGATACAAGCTTTTCTTTATTTTTAACTTTGTATATCTACCCCTAGTTCTGTCCCTCACAGTAAAGGGATGAACTGTAAACTTGATCTTATTATTTCTTAGCAAAAAAAAAAGCCTATTTGGGTTTTATCTAGTATAACTACATCCTCCCTCTCATTCAGAAAGATGATAACCTGTACAAAATGAATTTTTACAGGATGATTTGCCACTGCAATAAGCAGGCTGGATCCCAGTTTGGCCACTGGCATTATCTCTGTGCTTGAGCAGAGCTGGAAGTGCCATGCACAGCCAGAACTCCTGGGCTGAGCCGGGTGGAGAGGCTGCTTCACTGCTGTCATTCAGCAGCTCTCAAAGACAGAACAGCACAAGTATGTCAGTGTGAATAATAATAAAACAAATAACGCTTTTTGCTGGAGGACTGGTGGCACTTGCTTCACCATGCTATGCCTGCAAATGTTTGTAAACACTGCATGAATTCCCCATACTGCAGCAAAGACTGGGATTCATTGCTTTAAAGCCTGTGTTGAGTCTTGAAACAACTCTTTTTTTGCTGAGGTCTTTGAGGGCCATTCATACTCCAAATAATGTGGCTTTGGGGTGTGAGACTGACTGTGTTTTTGTGCTGGATGTGCCACAGTTAAGGGCAGTGTAGGAGACATCTCTTGCTACCTGGAGACGTTGCTTTCCACCCACTGACACACAGATGCCAGTTTACCAGAATATACGAGCTTCTGCTTGGACCTGGAGGTGCTGGCAGACAGACAGCTGAACACGAGCCAACAGTGTACTCAGGTGGCCAAGAAGGCCAACAGCATCCTGTCTTTTATCAGAAATGGTGGGGCCAGCAGGCGTAGGGAGATAATTGTGCCCCTGTAGTCAGCGCAGGTAAGGCTGTACCTAAAATACTGTGTCCAGTTTTGGGTCCCTTAGTAAAAAATGCACGTTGGATTTCTAGAGTGTGTTCAGAGGAGGGCAACGAAGCTGGTGAAGGGTCTGGAGCACAGTTCTTTTGAGGAATGGGTAAAGGAACTGGAGCTATTCAGTCTGGAAGAGGCTGGTGGGAGACTATCACTCTATAACTACCTAAAGGGGGTTATAGTGAGGTGGGTGTTGGTCTCTTCTCCCTAGTAACTTGCAATAGGATGGGACGAAATGGCCTCAAGTTGCGTCAGGGGAGGTTTAGACTGGATATTAGGAAAAAGATATTTACTGAAAGAACAGTGAAGCATTGGAATAGGCTGCCCGGGGCACCACACCTGTAGGTGTTCAAAAAAAAAAAGTAAATGTGGCCCTTGGGGACATGGTGGTATTGGGCTGACAGTTGGACTTGATGATCTTATAGATCTTTTCCAAACATTGATTCTGTGATTCACATGGCTGGTGCCACAGATGAGACTGTGTTCACATTCCCACTGGTGTCATGGGGTCTTCTCCACATGCCCCACTTCCCTGTACACTGATGTGCTTCTTCCTACTCTCCCTGCTCCCAAATGTGCCCCACAGGACCACATCCCTCAGCCATTGTAGGAATTTAGTAAAGATGGAAAAACCTGAGAACACCAGGGGGTCAGCTCCACAGATGTGGGAAAAAACCTGATCACTGCAGGGCAGTGTTACCCAGAAATGTTGAGCATCTTCTTTTCATGAGTCCAGCCATCGCAGTTGGTGTAGGATGCCCACCAGCTGTTGGACTGGCTCTGTAACTTGTTGATAGACGTTTGTAAATACTGTTGGCCATGGCTGCAAGGGTCTCTCTGTTGTAGAGGCTCATATTTGTATTTCTTTTCATTGTGGAATAAAGTTGAACATTCTAGAAGGCTGAGTCATATGGGTGTGTGATCCTACAGACAGCTTTTATGTGACCGAGCCTTCTGGCAAGAAACTAACTTCAGCTGCTTGCTTCACCCAATTCAACTCTAACTGGCACAGGGTTTGCCAGATAATCCTGGTGCTGTGCTAACTTCCATGTTAAAGTCAAAGCCTGACATACAGCTCTTACCTACCTCTCATCTCCCTGATTTATGACACATATAAGACATGAGATTACTTATTTTGTCTAGTTCACTTATGTATTTAAAAGGTATTTGCAGTCTGATGGTCAGGTGCTCTCTGGCTTTACTTATAGGTTTAGGGTCTCACCTCTCTGCCTCACACAGGGATTTTTTTTTTTTTTTGAATACTGGAAAACAAGCTGGACTTCTTGTTAGCCTTTAATGAAGTACTTAATGTATTATGACCCAGTTTTTCCTACTAATACTAGTTAGTGAAGCCTGCCTTAGTACTCCCAGCTGTACCAAATGGTTAATCTGTGAATGCTTACAGAACAGTGATGGAAGATGAGAGATAAATATATATTAACTTATTTGAGAACTGCAGTGGACCTGCAGTGTTTTGTCTAATTTCTTCAGCAGAGGTATCTCCTTCGTATATTTTTCTCATGTCCCGCATGCATCCAGGACAGTGTGATCCAAGCACACACTCTGATTTCTGTCTTGTTGGAGCCTGTTCCCAATAAAAACCCCACATGAGTCACATCACCCTCCCAAACCCCTTGCCTGCTGCAAAGACGTCCAGCTGCATGAGAAGGAAGCAGAAATTGTCATATGAGAATCATTTTTGATGATGGAGTCCTGCCTACCACACATTTGTCAAAGCCTCTTCAGGTAGTGATCATCAGGCTGCGCTGCCTCATTTGCAGCAAGGCTTGCTTTGCCGTAGAAGATGTGTGGTAATGAATTCCCTTTGGGTCAGCTTCATCTGCAGCAGAAAAACAGACAGATGGGGCCTGAGGGAAGCATTTCCATAATGAAGCAGAGTGGCAGAATACCTCTAAGGATGGCAGGAGTTCCCTTGTATTAATAACGCTCTTAAATAACAAGCCCTTTTGATAATCTTTTCCCACTAGCTGCTTTTCTCAGAAGTCCATTCATTCAGTTTCACCGCTTCTCTTTTTATGCACTTGAGCTTTGTTACAGCCCCATTCATGGATTTTTATTGTATTCCAACCCTTTATGGACTCATTCATTGATTTGCTGCAACTCCGACAGGGCTGTTAATGGTGCAGACATGTAGTTATCACATGTATCAGAGATAACCTGTTGAAAACATTGAGTTTAGTCCCCTCTATTAAACTCAGAATAGTTTTGTGGGGTTTTTTTTTAATCAGACAAGAAAAGTGACAAACAAAACAAGTGTGAGGTGCAGGGCAGGAAGCTGGAAGAAGGCAAGAGTGGGAGAAACAGACAGGTGGTTTTCATGGAAATAACTTTCAAAAGGCTTGTTTTCTGCCATTTGAAGTCCAAAGACTAATGCACAACAGGAAATGTCTTTACTCTGGCAATATTCCTTGGCCACCCACTGGCAGAAGTCTTCAACGTGTCATGTTCTTCTATGTGGGGTGTAGGGTTTACATGAAACAGTAACGCCCTATACCCCAGTTTTCTAGTGACAAACTACACCACTGAGGCAAGGCACCAGACCTTTGGGTTTTCCTTGAGAATGAGCGGAATGACATCCACCTGTGTAAACGACATTGCTACCTATGGCTAGAGTTGGCTCATATTAATCCCCACCCCAAAGTCATCCAGACTGCTGAAGGAGTCAGATGCTGGCTCAGCAATAAGTCTTGCTTTGTGCTTTTATGCTTTTTTTTCTGCTACGGCTTCCTTGGAGACTCACTACGCTTTTCCAGAACAAAAGAGTGACAGTGAAGAGCCTGACTTGTTCATTGTGCTGCTGGTAACAGAGGGTTAGAAGTAGTGAGACTGACCTAAAAATCAGATGTCATAAAGTAACATCTAATTTTTCATTTGTTTGCCTCTCCACTTGGAGCCTTTAACTACAGACAGGGCCACAGTTTCTTTTTTTTTTTTTTTCCTGGAAAATATGTGCTGTTAAAGAGAAAAACAGATGGATAGAATAATTTTCAGGAGATGAGCCCTGCAGTAAAACAGCAACTATTGTGAGCACCGAAAAACCCAAAGAAGTAGGCAATACTGCATTAAATACAGTTCTGGAATTTAATTTAATTTTAAACTCCTTCCCATTCCTTGTCTGCTGTCTTTAACTAATTTCAAGCCTAAGCTAACTCTGCTGTTGCTAAGCCTTCCAGGAGAGAAACTCATGTTTCTAAGGGCCATTACAGTTGACACAGCAGGACGTCAGCTGAAAAACTAATCTGATGTGATGGTTGAGTTTGGAGGACACCCTAATGCATATTGCTGTGCCCCTGGCCGCTAGGTCAGAGCAAATTTGGTAGCACTCGGCACTGAGTATAAGGGTTGCGATTGTGCTGGGGTGGCGGGTAGTGAGAGACAAAGTCTTTCTGTGGGTATGGGGGAGGGATAGGAGGTGGAGGGGGCCAGAGGAGGAGAGCTTCATTTGCTGCTGCTCCCAGGGCTCTTAATTGCAACAGCATACATGGTGATAAGCTGCTGAATTGCCTTTCATCGGCTGGGAAACCCAGCATGTGAAAAAGTACGGTATGCTATTGTCTGTTTGCATAGCTCACTGCTTGACCTGCCAGTCTGCACACAGGAACAGCAGAAAAAAAAAGCAAATATTATTGCCGATCCAAGAGCCACTGAGTTAGGCATCATCCTGCCTGGTCAAGAGAGGTGGAAGGATCAAGTAGTGGACATTAGTTTGTTCTGACCACATTACGTGCCTCATTCCTCCTCTTTTTACACCATAACGTCTGTGATAAAGTGTTTTCCCAGCTACAGATGTATGGTTGGGCTTCATGGAGTTCAGACTGGAGAGCAAGGCATGGTACACGCATTAGTGACTGTATGTGGAGACAACTGCCATCGTTTTTTACAGTTCACAGGCCCAGGTCTTGAGCACTGAGTAATTGCAGGGAACCTGTAGTTTGCTTATTTATTTATCTAGTTCTTCCTCTGACTTCCAAGGAATAGTTTCCTTACCCTTATGTGAATGCAATCCCTGCTGAATAAAGAGGCTTTTTCCCCCCATCCCATCCTGTGAGAGGTCATTTTTATTCAAGAGCCATGAATGATGCGAGCAGGGTACTAATCGCACACAAAAAGCCCCGTCCGGAGCCAGCCAAGCATACAGCTGTCTTTTTGTTTACAGAGATGGAGAGGGAGCCTAAAAAGTGCTCCTGCCCCAGGGACAATAGCAGTGGCTCGAGAGATGCCTGAGATTTGGCAGGGCCCCTCTTCCCTAGCGCTGAAGGGCCTTTATTAAACATAAATCATGTCAGCTGCTACTGCAGCCCTTTCTCAGTTTATAAAAGACTTCCCTTAGCTGCTTAAGTGACATGATGGAAAAGAATCCCTCAGAAATACCCCAAAGACTGGAGCAATGGACCAGGTTGGGGACAAATCATGTTTCTGTTTAATAGTAGTATTCTTCTATTGCTCTTACAATGATGCTTGTAGCTGGGTTAATTTTTTAAACATGCTAGTGATTCAATGTGCTTTATTGACTTTGTGTTGGCTTGAAATGTCAGGAAGTAACAAGGACAGATTTTATACTTGTGAGTTATGAAGAATAATACCGAGACCTACAAGCTCCAGATAAATATGTTGCCAGTGCTGGTATCATTAGAAAAATGTGATGCCTCAGGCACCGAGAAAATAACTAAGTGTAGAGCATCTCTGCCAAGAGCAGATTACCTGTGTAAGGGAAGAATTATTAGAATTCCGTATTCAGCAAAGTAAAACCTGACCACAGCATTTCTCTGAGATGGGGAGTAAGTGCTCTTTCTTCTTCTCCCTGAAGAGTATAAGGAACAAAATTACTCATGGAAAATGTGTTGCTTGAAGTACTGGGATTGGTGTGTATCCTATACCTCACTAGGCAGCAAGTATTTCTGGGCCTCAGGTGTCACTGGGAGCATGAGACACGGCAGCCGTAGGAGCTTCAGGCAAGATGAGGATGTGTCAGGAGGAGTTTGACATTCCTCTGACGTTTCAGGCGACTGGATGCTGGCTGTGACTGGAGCTAACTGAGGAATAACTTAAAGATCTTACCTTCAGGGCTTCCTTCAGGCTACAATTGGCTGGGATCATTTTCTCCTTCTTATACAGAAAGGTACCAGTTAAATCTGAGCAGTTACCAGCTATGCACTCTTTATTAATATTTATTATCCACTTTCTTTTTTAAATTGCACTTTAATAGTAGCGATAGCTAATTCAGACCATGCCTTGCCCATGTCTCCTTGACCTCTTCTTGTATTAATCTTTATTTCTCTTGACTTGATATACCTGACTGTCCAGCTGTCTTTCTTGCTGGCAGACAGCTGTCACAAGGAGCATATTTCTTTCCACAGGCATCCCTGTCCGTCTCTTTGCTCTCTCTGATTTGGCGTCTTGCAAAATCTTGTGGGCGAGGCACACCGGGACTGTGCAGCTCTGTCGATGCGTTTGCATCACACACCAGAACAGATCATTCAGTAGGTGGCATTAATTCCCTAGTTCAGCATTGGTACAGTGCTCTAAATCATTTCCGATCACCACCTCATGGAGTTTGGGGAAGCATTTTAGTGGCTTTCATCAGGGAAGTCCTGCTGTCACTGGATAACAAGCAAGTTCCTTTTTGTGTAACTATCAGAGCTCTTTCTCCATGTTTCCAGCATATTCTGCAGCTTTTGATAAAGATCCCTACTGATCTCCCAAGGAATCATAATTAACTGAGCCTATAGCTCTATTCATCATGACACAACTTCTCTCTGCAAAACAAGTTGTTACTCCAAACTGTCTCTCATCACGAAGTCCAAGGTCTCACTGTGGTTTCAGTTATGTGGGTGTGGGCTGCTCTGTTCTTTCCACGCACGACTCCCAAGTTCAGCTCCTAGTGTTGATAAACAACCAAGTTACACTGTTTTACTGTCATTTTGCAGAAAGCTATGTATTTCAATTGTTTGGCTTTTCCAAGTGATTTATGTTGTGTTACCGCATTTTATTACGATTGTTTTTAAAATAATCTTGAGACGTGCTTGATTTATCCTTTTAAGGCTTTATCTAATTTGTAATTTGACCTAAAGCCGTCAGTCTGGCTTTAGGTCTGGTTTGGTCCTGCCATATTTTGGCATGAGCTCTTCAAGTCAGTGAAGCTGACTGACTGACTGACTGAAGCAGTTAGTGCTAGTTTGCACTACCAGTAACTTTGGCCCTGAATCTGCAACTATACATACCCATTTAGAAAATAAAGCAGCATTGGCTACATATTGCTGAGACAGCCACAGGGAGGATTTAAAGTCAAGTGGCTTGGTTTGCCTTATCCAATGTCTGGAGCCCTTTGCATTTGTTATTTGCCTTGTGAAGGTCTTGGTGACACTGCACTCATGTGAAGGTTATTCAGAAAGACACATTTTTTCCTGATGTTAGTAACGGGCTGGAAAAAGGGCTAATGGAGTGTTAGTAACTCAGACCAGTCATCACATTGCTATCTGCAAAAAAATCATCTGTATAAAACGCAAATCTTTTATATAGTTATCATTAAACTTCAATTTTCTCCTAAATAATAGAATCTCAGAATTGAGATATATATCTCAATATTGAGATGTTAATTTTTATATATATCTCAATATTGAGATATATATATATAAATTAACATCTCAGTGCATATCTCCTATAAAAATGTGTAAAGCTGAGGTATCAGCTTGGTTTGCCCAAGTAAAGCTGTGTATATTAGTACTTAGTGGAGCTGATGCCAATTAGGGGCAGAAAGAAAAGAAGATATTAATCTCTTTGGATCTTCAGATTTGTTTAACATGTGCTGTCTTTATACTGAGATTTTAAATGTTTTTTTCTTCTTTAAAATACTTTTTCGACTGCTGGGGTGCACTGACACAAGTTTCAAATATATTTCACATGTTCACTAAACAGAAGAAGGACAACAAATGTAAAAGTGAAAATGTGCAGAGGATGGGGAGATGATTCAGTCTTACTGATGGCTGTTTACCATGGCAATTTGCTTTATAAATTGCAGATGTAACTTTTAGCAAAGTAGGATCATTTTGGACTGTTCCTCCTCAGTGTCTTAGTGCCTCCATCAGTTGAAAAACTTTGCTAGGGCTGAATATGTAACTTGTGGCTAATCGTATAAATGAGAAGGCAGAATCTCACAGTTTCTGTGCACTGAATTCAGCCTAAGTGTGGCCACTTGAACCACCCCCCACTCCCACCCTCTGCGTTCAGCTCTTGCCCTGGAAATGCTTGAGCTGTTGGAAAGAAGGGAGACTCGGCAGATCATTACTGTTTGGGTCCCATCCGAGAGTGCAGATGTCTGGATGTGTCAAGCCTTATTCCTTCACACCCATGCAGGACCACTGAACACTTCTGACATGAGTCACAGCCTCAGGAGCTGGCCTATAGTGCTGATACTTCGCAATATACTTTGGCTCTCTGCTTTACAAGCAAGTTCTTGGGGATTTAGTGCTATGTATAATTTCCACTGATATCCACAGCTTTTTGTCTGCAGAAGTATGAGATGTGCTCTCAGAGACTGCTTGCACTAGTAAAGCACAAGTGCTACTAGGAAACATGTGGGTTGTGGGTGGACTAGGGTCACTGTTGGCTTCCCAGGTAGGTATTGCTGTTGGCTTCATGCACCGTGCTGAGACAGAAGAGCATCAGCATCTCTGAGATAGAACCATCCAGTTATTGATTAATAAAATCTTAAAATTGCAAGAATGTGATCACGGGCAAATAAATGTTATGTTGCTAGTATGTACCTACTGACAAGGTCTGTGTCTGTGGGGCTGCATGATTTCCAGCAGAGCCCTAGGAGGTGCTGGGGAACAGTAAAGGATTCATTACCTATTTTTTTTTCAGCTCTTATCATACCATAGGATATAGGTCTAGATTCTTGAATCTCGTGCCACCAGTCCCTCACACTTTTGAAAAGGAGATCTAGTTCTGGGCTGCTTTCAGAGCACATTCCTGCAAAACTTATTACTCCAACCTGTGCTTTGATTTGTACTTAGATAAAATTCTGGCACTACATTCTTCTGCTATCTACTGAAATACTCCTGATAACTGGATCCTTTCTGTACCCATGCGTAACTTTAGTCTCAGAAAAGCTGAATTCTGGGCCCAATATTACCTGGATTTGCATGGAAATGCGCTCCTATTGATTTTTTTTCCACTGAACTAGTATGAAGTCCTATTAATCCTGGCAAATTTCTTAACTCATTTTCCCAGCCCAAGGAGCACATGCTTGACTGGCACTCCTGCAGAAAAGGGGATCTGAATGTGGAATCATTTAGTGGCAGTGTTCACTGCTGGGCCAGCCCACTACAAGGAGCAGAGAGAGTGGCACATGACAAGCTGGCAACCATGGTAAGTGGGCCAAAGGAGGCAAATCCCACCTCCCCCAGTTTAAGAACATGCTGCTGGCAAATGGCTCCTTCCTCTGCATATTAACCCTGCCTTTTTCAGTTCTCAGGAAGGTCTGGAGGGAGAGCTGCTGCACTGCATTAGCTATGCCAATGGGCTTGGCAGAGAGATGATGGTGGAGCCTGGATTAGGAGTGGAGCAGCTGAAAGGGGGTGAACAAGGTCGGGGGGTTCAACAAAGGGTGTCCCCTTTCTTAAACAGCTGTAAAAATTGCAAGGAATTGTTTACCCTCCTGCTAGAGACCAGGGAACTTCTTGTGCTGCCTGAAGCACAGGGGCGTGTTGAGCTCAGCACAGCCCTGGCACTAGAAGGAAAGCAGCTTTGCTCTCTGGAGGCAGCTGAAGAAGGAAGCAGCAGTTAGGCTGGTGGCTGGGAGTTTTCAGGCTGCTGCAGGGAAATTTGCAATATCCAGTGCCTCGTTCCCTGCCTAAGAGATGAAGGTCATCAGCCCTAATTCAGACACCGCTGTGTACATTTCCGTTGATTACAGAAACCAGATCCTTTTTTAAACCAGTTCCCGCTATCTGCAGGTGAAGATACCAACTTCAGTCACAGTAGAAGTGCTGCTGCCATCGTTAGCCTTGCCTCAGCCCTCCCTTCTGCCCTTGCCTGTGATGTTTGCTATTTTTATCTTCTGTAAAGACATTGCAATCAGGTCCCTTTGCTACCAAAGGAACTCTGATGGATAATTTAATACCCAACACTTAGATGGTTAGTGGTGCAGGGAGGCTTTTTTACAGTCAGAGAGAAGCTGAACAGGTGAAGTTTGTGCTACGCTTTTGAAATATCCTGAAAAGAGCAATATGGAAAACCCATAGCCTCTCCAGAAGTGTCAAACACCAAAAGACACTGGGGGTTTCAGGGAGGAAAGAGGGGGTCCTTACAAAGGGGGCTATTCACCTGTTGTACCCTGGCCTTGTCCCTCCCTGCAAAATTAACTGGCCAAACAAAATGCAAGGCAGCTATTCAGATTGTCAATGAATCAAACAATTCAGGTCGTGCTTTTGGCTACCTCTAATTACACCCACTACTGTTGGAGCAAAAAAGCAGTAAACAACTCCACTGTCCCTGCTGGAGGAAAGACATGATTTCTTTTAATTAACTCTACTGATATTATGTCACCTGTTTCACCTTTTTTTTCAACACTGGCTCTACTTCTTAGTCACCCCCTGTGATTCTGCAGGAAGAGTGCTCATTGCGTCTTGCAGTAGAGCATGTGTTATAAAAGGTCGTGTTCTCTTTGGTATCTTCTGCTAACTGGAAATTGCCCTCACACTGAGCTGTGCTCACAGTAAACAAGGCAAAACTCCTTCAGAGCAGGCACAAATGTGCTGGTATAAATACATCTATATTGGGATAGCTACTCCTGTACAGAAATGGGATAACTCTTCTTGTTTAAAAAATACGTACCAGTTACACCAGTACAACTTACGCACTCAGAATATAACTACATACAATGGTTGAAATGGTTCTTATCACCTACCAGGATGAATATTTATTCTTATCAGTGTGGAAATAAGGACAAGCCTCTCATTAACCTGTCCTACATAGCAGACACAGAACGGAATCATATGGTTAGCAGGACAAAATGTCCTATAACTGTTTATTTCCTGGATATATATATAAAAAAAAAATATTTTAGCAAAAATAATTATGTCAGGACAAGAATTGCCCATGTCCCATATGAACAATCATGTTGAAATGATTATGGCCAGAGGTGAGTTAGGATTTTCCCTCAGTCCAAAGCCCTGCTGGCTTTGAGATTTCAGTCATACTGATACAATAAAGGAAAAGTCCAATTCTTATTTTGGGACATTTCATTAAGCTCCTCAGCCTGCATGAAGCCCACCTACATCAGCTAACAGTGTGGTTTGTGAGCAGGAAACTATTTAAATCTGAGACAGATCATCATGGCAGTTTTGAGGAGAAGACCTATGCTCAACTCCTGTGTCTAGTACTTGATGCATTGGACATGGTTTCTTTTCCCCTGGTCCTTTGCAGGGTGTAAGTACAAGTGAGACAGCAGAGACTGCCCTCTGCATTGATGCATGCGAGTCTCGACCATGGCAAATTCATCCCCTTTCTCTTGGGTGTTCTGAGGAGCAAGACTGGTGAGACACGAGCATTAATGCTGAGTTGGAGTATTCACATTCCACCCCCACTTATCACTTTTATCTTACATTGATATACCCCAGCCTTGAGGCATACAGAATCCGGCCTTTGCTAATATTTTGCTAGAGCCCAGCAACAGGACATCTATTTTGTCTGGCAGGGCTCATTTCAAAGATGCCTGGTCCCCGGAGAGGCAGCTGACATTCTCTCTTTCTGCATTTCTTCCTGTCAGCTGTCTTCTCATTTCTGTCTTTTAGACCTCTTTTGTTCCCGAGCAGAAATTCTTGTGCAGGTCAGCACTGAGCTTTGATTCCACAGCAAGCTAAGTAATTTTTCAATGGCATAATGTTAGTTTATTTTAATCCCTGCATAAATTCTCTCTCCTGTAACCTGGATACATTTAATTTAATGGTAGCAGTGAGTCACATCAAGAAAATAAATGATAGAAGAGGTTAAAAAAGTCCCAAGCCTTTTCTTTCTGCTTTCTCAGAGAGACTTTGCAAAGTGGATGTAGCGTGCAGAAATGTATCTTACACTGCATCACCTCGGTGACTTTTCCAGGCCAGCAGAGATGTTCCTCAGCACCTGCTGTTCCAGTTCCTTGCTCAGCCACAGACGTCACTATAAAGATGAATCTTCTACCTTTTGCTGTAAGTTGTTGACATGGGGAATAAGAAGCCAGGTTGCAGAATCAAATCTTGTGTCTCTCAAACCAACTGGGAATTCCACAACGGCTCGTGTGGCCTTCAGTGGTTCACCAATGCCAACAGGTTTTCCCAGTATAATTCTCAATCAAAAAGCCTTCTCCCTGGCTAAAAACACTTCTCCCAGAGCCATCTCCAACTCAGCTTCCCCAAGGTCTCAATTAAAACCGCATGAGAAGCCCTCCTCTCCCTTCTCTTTGCTTCCAGCTGTGTCTTTGCAGTGTGGGTGGAATTGCTATTGGTAAGTAGTTGTGCCCTGGGGCTTTGTTTTGTGAATTGAACTACAGCAATCACCTCTTCTTATCTGCCAATCAAGATATTCTCTGACTAGTCATTTTATAGTCTACTGTATAAGACTTTACAATCTACTACAGGGTAGACTTTTGCCAAGATATTTCATGGTTTATTCAGAGTAAATGCACGCTAAGCTCATTTAATCTAGAATGGATGCCGGTTTCAAAACTTCCTGTCCTCTCTGTGTCCTCTGTTTACAGAAATTCTAATTCTTTCTCATGCAGCTTGGATGCTAACAGAACTTCATTTTGTTCACCTACCTTTTCTCACCCTTCTTTAACTGTAAGTCACTGCAGGCTTCTGCTGAAGTCAAGGTCAAAGTTGTGATGGATTTCAGCAGGTGAAAGTCTGGGCCTTTAGCTAACACATTCTTCTACCAGAAATGAGAAGAACAGCAGCACCACCTCCATGGAATATAAGGGCACCTTTGAAATACGTTATCCACCACAGAAAAGAAGCAGTCCAGCAGCACAGCTGCAGGCAGGCCACTCACTCAGTGACAGATTGAGTTACCAGGAATCAGGCTTTTGGGTTACAAGACTTAACCTGAATGTGGCTAAATCATAAACCTTTAAGCATTAGCCCTGATAATGCTGGGAAAAGAATCATATTGTGAGAATCATATTGTTGTAGCAAATAAACTTGCTCGGTGCTGTCAAACAAAACAGCTACATGGGAGAGCTTGATTGCTGCAAATATGATGTTATTGGGGTATATTTTTATGTCCTGACTGGTTGAGAAAATTTTGTGAGAGTGCTGATAGCAGCATTTAGTTGGATACACCTCTTCCAGTGCTGCTCCCTGTGAGCAGACTGACTTTCCTGGAGTGCCTCTCCCACAACTATACGAGCACCACAGCTGAGGGTTCGACCCAACGCAACTTATTAACACAATGATATTTTAGAGATATGTATTCCCTGCAGTGCTCTTGAGCAGTAAAATCACTCAAGCCCTTCATGTACACATGGGCTTGCCCCAGTGGCATCAGCAGCTGTGCTCAACTGGTCCCATCCATCCCGACCAGCGGCATTAGCCACACAATGTGCCTCCGTGGCAGGATAAGCCACGGTGTCAAAGGCCTGGGCTGCAGCTGCTGCAAACCCAGATGCCCCCAGATCTCAGGTATCAGTCAGGGATTTCACTGAGGTAAAGAGATACATTGGCTGAATTCCTTTGCCTCCTTTTCCTCCCTTTTGTTCTGTTGGTATTTCTTCATCTTCACATTTTGAGGAAACCTCTGCTCTGTGGGGGACTCACAGGACATCAAGCAGCCAAACAGGCAGCGAATGGTCCAGCCTTTTGAGAGACCACCGTTGTTTTGCAGGTTATTCCTACCAGGAAGGTTTGTGAGAAGTGAAGTGTGTGGGAATGGGTAGCTCACAGCAGGGAGAGGTGCTCTATGGAAAATCCATCTGCTGTCCTTCAGACATCCTGGGTGTGGAAACCGTGGAATTACACGCCCTGGCATGGCAACCCCAAGTTTCTTGAACATCCCTCTAACTCCTTGGCTGAGAAGCAGCACTGGCAATGAGGAGAGCTTGGGCACAACAGACACTGCACAAAAGAGATTTCGTTTCTGTCTCAAACACATGCTTTTTTTTTTTGAGGTTGAAGAAACTCGTCAAGAGTTGTTGCAGTGTTTAAAATCCATGTACATTTTCCTAGACTAACCTGGTGTCTCCTTGGGCCATTTTGGGAGACTTGAATAACGAAGGCACCTCTACAGCCCCCTGAGGAGGGACGCCTCAGCAACCCACCTGCCTTCATCAGCCCCCATTTTGGGAAGTACATGCTACCCCAAGAGGGGCTGTTTTAATTAAAACCTGAAACTATTGCCAGCCCTTCCACTTGACTCCAGCGTCAGCCCTTTTCCTGTGTTTACTGGAGACACATCCTTCCTGGAGCCCTACCCAAACACAACAGAATCTTGCAAATAAATGCTTGGCCATGAGATCCAAGCCTTCCCTCCTCCCTGTCTGCAGACCGTGACCCCATCATCATGTTCTGGGGTGTGATGCCCGTGGGAGGGTGGCCACATCATTTGTGAGAGAGCTGGGACAGGTGGCCTTGGTGAGTTAAACTGCAGCTCTCTCCTGCAGTTTAAGAAAGCTTAAGGCTTTGCTGAAGGTCTGTTGTTGCCTTTTAGGGTAGAAAGTGGCTATTTTCTCATTGCCTTAGACTATGTGGCCACTGGGGATCTCAGCTGGAGGCAATAAGGATCTCTCCAACCCCCTCACTTTCCATCTCTTCTTGCTTGTCTCCAGCACACAAAACCCTCAAATGGAAGCCAGCTGTCAGTCTCCATTGTGCTTCCTGTCAGTGCTAGGGCAGTGAGAAAATTCTCCTAGCTAATTTATATCTGTTTACTTGCTTAGACTTTTAATAAGTGCAGGAGAGAGAGACTGCTATTGCCAGTGTGCTTCACCCAAGACACATGGACCTCTGCTCACTCTTCCATCCATGACTTCTCCACAGAAACCACAGAACTGGTGTTAAGGGTGGAAAGGGCTTGGAAGGGATTGCAGGTCCTTGAAGGTTTTCACACCATCAGGTTTGTTACCTATATCCTCAGAGTCCCTGGGTGTGCCTGAAGCCACTAGGAGAGGAGAGGCGTGGTGGAGCTGCCCAAACTAGATGATGTTTGTTCTTTAGCAGCCTCACAACATTGTCCCTGTGTTTTGCTTTATGTTTTCATGATCTCTGGTCTCTAGCTTATCCACTGATCCCTTTATTCCTCCTCCTTCTGACATGCCACTCTGGCTTTCCCAAACACCTTGCCAAGACTCTAATTGCATTCTTTGTGCTCCTTCATTTCCATTAGTGGTTGAGGACTTGGACTTGTTCCTCCTTCCTTCTCTCCTCCCAGTGTACCTGTTCCCGTCCTGGGAGATGGTCCTGTCCTGGGCAAAGAGCCAGCACTGAGGGAGTGGTGTGGGATGGGGAAGGATTCTGAAATCCAGGTGAACAGAGAAGAGACAGTCTGTGTATTCCCAAACACACCTGTAAAGAGTGGGACTCATTGCCTCAAGGCTACACTGGTTGAAAAAGCAATCAAACAAACTCACTGAAGATAAATACTCCTAGGGCTATAAAACACACAGGCATCACCCCTAAAACAAGATGCCCCTCAGCTGTAGGTCAGGGGAAGCCAGGTGAGTGTGCTGGGGAAGGAGGGTGTATTTAGCTCCTTCCCCGTGTTTCACCAGCAAGTGCTCTGCACAGTCAGAAAAATCATATGACACAATTAATTCCCTTCCCCAGGAATTTCACTTAAAAGATACCCTGCCCGTATCTTCACTTGCTTGCTTCCACGTTTTCAAAACCAGGGAGCTAATCTTCCACTGCAGGGAGCAAGGAACTGGTTTCACCTTGCGAATAGTGCACCAAGGTGGCAACTGGCAAGAAAGCACATGCAGTTGGCTGCCTGTCCTGCCTACAGGTGCAGGGTGCATCATCTTGGCACCAGCAACCCTCCTGTTTCACCAATTGTATCCAAAAAGGCATTTTTGAGCCTCTACTGGAAGCTGCACAGGACTTGATGAGGAGGTCCCTGAGGCAATCCCTGTACTCAGCATTGCTGCTCAGCCTGTTGCTGTTCATCTAAACGCTGCTGCTGCTCATCTGTTAGTGTGCAGCCTCTATCCCCTGTGGGCTGGGACCCTGCTCCATATTCACACTCACTGTCTCCTTCTGCTACCAAGCCCCAGCCTTGGGGTGCCATGGGGTTCCCGCACCCCCTCCACCCCTCAAACAAACCCTCAGAGGAGCAGGACTGGGTTCAAAATTGTGTCTATAAAGTGGAGGGGGCAGCCCTGGGAGAGATCTCACTGCATCACATCAGTCCCCCAAGACAAGTTGCGCCAGATCCATTTAAAGCAATAGTCACCAAAAAGCTGTGCAGCACTACTCCAGGAAAGGCTCAGGAAGCTCTTGTGCAAAGCTGACCTAATTTACAGCTTTCGGTGCTATTCTAGTAGTTTTCGATGTAGCAAAAAAGAACCTGGCATCTATCCTCATTTAATACCCATCTCAGCTTGACTTTGAAATGTCCTACTGAAAGTACAGCCAAGGAAAACTCTTTTTTTTAACAGACAAACAATAAAGGGGGAGTAAAAAACAGAGAAGGGGGAGTAAGAAAGAAGCAAACAAACAGCAGCCAAGGATTTGGGGGCTGCAAACAGTGTCATGAATAATATTATACCCTGGAAATCAAGCGCCTGGAAACACTCGCCTGACCCAATATGCAAATCCGTCCTGGGAAGAGATGGGGCAGCCGGGATTTCTTGTACTCAGTGCTGGGCTGTTGCAGGAGGGGGAGGTGAACCTCCTTAGCTTGGCACAGCCAGAGGGTCTTTGGCATCGCTGAGTGTGCTGCCTTTGGGGAAGCTACTACAAATGAGGTCAGGCTGTTTTGGTGAAACCTGGAGGGATGCTTTGAGGAGGAAAGAAATGCACGGAATCAGTGGGGCCACAGTGCTGGTCCACTGGAGCTCAGAACATCTTGCAGGGGGAGCCCTCCTGTGCCCATGGATAAACGTGGGTGTGGACGGGGCCAGGATGGGCTATTTTAAAGAAAGACAAGAGGCTTCTAATCCCCCAGCATGACTGCTGCTGGCACTATGTCACAATCACGTCTTGCAGCACAGGAAAGGCGGGTGTTCCACTCTCTCTGCCTTTCCAGGGCAGCTCTGACCAGCCCGGTTGGGAATGAGCTGCAGTAAACACACCTCTGTTTACTAAGTATTCAAGAATAATGTCCCTGACATTGCACCAAGGGAGGTAACAGATCTTGGCCAATGCAAAGGGCATTTCCTCACTTTTGCCCTTGTCAGCCCGTGGTGTGGAGGGATCTTTGCTGCTCTGTCCCTCTTGCAGAGGGTCAACCCTCTTGCTGGCCCACATGGTGCTTACTGAGGAACACGGCTGGTGGATCTCGGTATCCCTGTTCCCAGGAGCCCAACAGGAAACCTGTGACAAGGACTGGGTTTTTTACTAGTTGATTTCTCAGGATGTTTTCATGTGTGTTCCACTTTGTTTTCCAAGGCAGAAAAGTCCAAAATCAGAGTTACTTTTGTGAGTAGAGGTTATTAGGTTCCAATAACACCTGAACTATCCCTACATATTTCCTCGACACCGATTTTTGTACAGGATTCCCTGGGCACAGTGTTTTACTTAACTAGTTAGTCAGTGATCCATGTGGACTGGCGTGCTGGCACAGTAGGTAAAAAACACAATAAGTGTGGCAGAGATGTTTGCACAAAAATGGCATTTTTGCCTTCAAAGTCCAGATACTCATGGTTGCACCACCGACTGCTCAATGCTCTCACTCCCTGCCAGGGGTCACTCTGCTCCAGATGGCTCATCTCACTCTGAAGTCTTTTATTTCATTTCTTAGAGGGAACATTCTTCTCTCCTTCTCATGGTTCTGTTTTGACTCCCTCCCCTCTTCCATCCATGGATAACTTTGGTTTTATATGAAGTTTTTGCCCCTCTTTACGGCACATCACCCAGGGATCACGGCCCTGCCAGCTTTTTTGTTTTCATATGACACCTCATTACACATTCCACACTTCTCACGCTTATTCTGGAGGCTGTCCCGTGTGTGTTGCAGTGGGTTTGCCATGATTCCAGAGCAGTGGAAATAACTCAGAGCATCTCTTTAGCTTCAACACCCTTTTAATATATTTGGCAGTGGAGCGTTACTAAGATAGCTCCTGGAGCAGTGATATATCTAGTCAGTCTCACATGAGAAGCCAGTACATTGAACTTGAGCACAAGGCGCTGGTGCTTGAATTAAAACTAATAGCTACAGCACATCGGTGCCCAGAATGATCCTGATAAAGCTGAAGCCAGCGGAGACCATCATCAGATTGGCAATTTGCTGGGGTGCAGCTCAGTGACCTTTCCCTGGGTAGAGTTCCAGTTGGTTCATTCCTCCATCAACACAAGGAACAATTGCAAAATTTTGTAAGGCTGAGGACTGATGGCTGCACATTGGTCCACTTTTTAGTATCCTCATGTGATTAGCATAGATTTTGAAGGCTGAATCCTGCCATGGTTCTCTTGAGTGCATCTTGCTCCACCAGGGGAGGTTCAGGCTGGACATTAGGAAAAAAATTTTCATAGAAAGGGTCATTGGGCACTGGCAGAGGCTGCCCAGGGAGGTGATTGAGTCACCTTCCCTGAAAGTGTTTAAGGGACGGGTGGACGAGGTGCTGAGGGGCATGGTTTAGTGATTGATAGGAATGGTTGGTGTCTTACAACCTGGTGATTCTATGATTCTATGATTGCTGAGGTTCACTATGGGAGAAAGCCTGTTACAGTTGTGTTCCCTGGCATTTAGCTGCAGTGGGTAGATTCAACATTCTTACCAGAGCCTCTGCCCTTTGATCTGCAAATTTCCACATGGCAAAACGCATCCCTTAAGTTACAGAGTCAGGCTTGCAGTCCTTTCTCTGCCAGTTCAATAATGTTGTTCTTCATTTTCCTAGGATGAGTTTCTCAATTTTAATTACTGGTCATGCAGCTGACCTGTTTTGCCAGGTTAAATGGAAAAGGTTCTCAATGATAGCAGTGACATTGATAATATGAGAGTCAGTTTTAATACAAGCTTCAATTTTGACCATGTTTGCTTTGAAGCCTAACTGACACAAAAGAGAACCAAGCCCATTTGTGTTCAGGTGTGGATTCTGCTCTGTGGTTGGGCAAACAAATAGCAGAGCTCAAAACCCTAAAGTGCAACAAAGATTTGTTTCTCTTGATACTGCAGGGAAGTAGCTGAAAATCTGACTCTGGGCTCTGCAGTGTAGGTGTTGCTGACTCTGGAAACGTTTGCCTGGATGTAGCTGAGTGGAACAGCTTTCTGCAAGGTTTGTGGCCTGAGGTTGGTTTGCAGCATAGGATGAGGTTTGCCTCACAGGCTACAAGACCAGAAGCAATCGATCTCCTATATGACCATTCCACATTTTTCTTCCAAGTGTGGGGTAAACTAACCACCCCAGGACAGAGATCTCCAAACCCAACATCCTTCTAGTGATGCATGTGATAGCTGTTGCTGGAAGGGGTGTTTCTTCCAGCCTCTCTTCTACCCTTGCTGCTCCCACTTTTCCTCTTGTGCTAGTAGAGTGAGGACGTTGAAGGAAATGGATAATCAGAAAATCCCACAAGGAAAAGGAGGACTGCTGGCTGGTTCTTCCACAAAGCTGGATAAGTGCTTCATTGTAGGGGAGGAGAGGTGGGAACACCATTTTCAGCTCTGCAATGAGTTTAACTGTATTGTCCCAGTATTTTCCATTAATTTTCATTGTTTTATCCACCCTCACAGGGACATTCCTGTCATTCTTGTGCCTGTCATCAATATACAGAGAGGCAGTTTCCAGAAGGCAAGAGACAGGTAGCATCAAATGACTTTAGAAAACAGATTGGGATTTTCAGAACATGTGCTGTGATAGGAATCTTCTTCACCTGCTATTGGAAGAAGATACTTCAGCAGCTGCGGATATAAATAGCCCTTATCAGGCAGTGAAAAGGAAACAAAGGTTTGGGTAATTAGCAGAAGAAATATCTAAAGGAAGACTATTTTTTTAAAGGGCAAGCAAATCAGCTCCCATGCAGCTGGTGAAGGAAACAGTTGCCTGACAGCTTGATACCAAATAGTTGGGTCTAAGAAGGGTCATTTGGTAAAGGTCAGGCAAGAGCAAGGGCTGGAAACTTGTGTGGGACCAAAAAAACCAGAGGTACAATAAGATGATCATAACTTTAATAGCTAATCTGGCATTTCTCTGATTCAGGAACAACTGTTTTAAACTCTTTCAGCTAACATCCATGGTGGCATCACTGTTTATTTCGAAAGAACCTTTTTATTGTACCTTTATGTTCTGGAGACAGGCAGCGGACAATATAAAAACGTAATTTCTCTGATGAATGTACCTCCTTTGCTTTTTCTTAACTAAAAGAAGAGATCTTGGGAAGGACTTGAATGCCAGCAGGGCTCTGTAGTGTGCAAAGACCCTGGGCATCAGCAGGCTTGTGCTTAAGATGAGGCTGGGAGTGGGGCAGGGCGCAGGGGTAGTGGTGATGGAGAGGTGCTGTGTCTTTTTGACAAAATGATCCTGTGTGCATGGTCCAGAAAAAAAAATTCACATGAACAGGCAGAGGGCAGTGGAACGTTCACATAAATCAACTGGTTATTAATTCAGCATAAACCACATGACCAGTCATTTGTTTGACTATGTTCAGATCAACTGTACTTATCTTGTTTGCACCCAATCTACCAGTTTTGGCCCTATTGGAAAAGAGACCAGGAAATTATTAGAAAAAGGGAACTTTGGAGATATGTAGCTCTCACTCAAGCAGTGTCAGGCTTAGTTTACCATACGCAGGCCTACATTTGGCTTACATCTTGCTTAGATAGACGGCATGTGTTGCTTAAAATGTTAGCAAGGTTGCCCAAGGGTGCTGAATGTAGCTGGAAGGAGAACTAATACTGCAATGCCAGGCTGTCCCCTCTGCTGTACCTGCAGCCTGGAGGTATGGATTGCTGTACTCTGGCTGTGGTAGTGATTTGTTGCAGGGTGTACGCTGCTCTTCAGCGAGGAAAATGGTAATGTAACTGCATAGATTACTTATCTGCTAATATACCTCTCCCAAAGAAAACTGGGGGAGTGAAACACTGTTGATCATGTGAGAGTGAGTGAGCAAATACCTCAGCCTTCATCAGTCTCTGGAAAATAAATACATTCAGGGCTGACATAGCAGCAGGATTGTTGGCCACTTAGATCTGTCCTGATTTGACTCAAACGATTTACTTCCAGCTTCTTCGGTTTTAATGGCAATGAAAGACAAATTGCAGCTGCATCACGTAAAAAAAGAATTACTTAACCATGCTACAGTTTGTTGTGGATTAACTGTTGGGAGGCTGGTGCTAAGATTCCAAGACTCTGGTGTATTTTGAAATCCCACAGTATAAGCAATATAAGGGAAATAGCTTCCCTGAAGCTACTGTTTGAAAGCAAGCTTAACTCCTTAACATATCTTTCCCCCTCTGACCCTGCAGCACTTAGCATAATGGGGCCAAGACAAAAGCAGCAAATACCAATGAAGCAATTCTCAAATCTTAATAAAGGTGGGTTTTTAAGAAGCGATGCTGGTGTTGGGCTCTGGTCTCTGGTTTCGCTGTGGAGAGCCCACCCCGAAACCTGCTCCTCCCCTACAAATTGCCCTGTCTGGTTTCTGTTACCCATTAGAGCTGGGGTTTTATTTTTCTTGAGCTGGGGATGCTGCCATCTGCATTGTGTAACAGCAAGCACGTTGTTTGCACTAAGCCAGCAATTGCCACGTCAAGACCTCAGCTTTGGCTCCCTGTGACTGGTCTTATGCGCACTGTGAATAAGCTGGGGATCTCAGGGTTAAAGACAAGTTTGGGATCATTTTTTTTTGTTAAGGCAAACAATTGAAGGGCTGTGGTGCCCAGGAAAACCTCTGCCTCTTTCCATGATGAGTGCTCAGGCAGCCTTCAGGCATGCCAGGCATTTTTTTCTTTTCTGAACTACAAACTTCTCCGTGGAAGCAAACTTAAAGAGCAGAAGTAAACTCTGCATTTCTTGGCACCACGTTTAAAGTGTTTACTGGTCTCACTGCATCTTAGGATCTGCTATGAAAGGGGCTTCTGAAGCCAACTGTTCTCCTTGCTGGAGACTTCAAGACAGAGAGCCGAGTCCTTCATTCTTGCCCTCTGCCAACAGGCAGAGACAGCTGACCTTAGAGACATCCTGCTCTCCTCCTTCGGTTCCTTACTCCCAGGCATGTGGGGAGGGGTCAAATGCCACTATCTTTAGTGATATTTTAATGTGTGTTCCATTTTTGTCTGTATGGTCCTTTTAGAAAACCAGTCTAACTAACAGCTTCCACCAGTTCAAACTACAGCCATGATGTTTGTTGGTAGGAGGCTCATCCCCGCAGTCCCAAATCAGCTGATAAATTTCACAGCCCAACCCACCTCCCAGCTAATTTATTCTGCGAAGTAGCTATGAATTACAAATCTTCCTGTAAGGGAGGACGTGTCCTCTTCTTTCCTTTCCTGCCCTCTCTTCTCCTCTTCTCTCACTGTTCAAGTTCCAAAATGACATTAGCTTAATCCTCTTCCCAGAAACTGGGGAAATCAAGCATGGTTTGCAGATCTGAGACACCAAGGGAATGGTGATCCAACCCTATCTAAGCACATGCCAATAGGCAGTGTGTCTGTTCCTGGGGAGGGCATTGGGATCCAATGGGATGTTGTTTGATGTCTTGACCACACCTGAGAACTGATCTGTCAAGACCTCATCCAAGGACAGTGCCCAGCAAGAGCACCAGTGGAGGTCTGTCCTGTTCACAAGATAACATTATTGAGCCCGCTTTTGATTTTCTAGCAGCTTTTGACTGCTCTTTTCATTGTTCCTCAATGGATGTCAGTGAAGATTTTCTGAAGCTTCCAGCCTCCCCTATGCATGCACCCAAATGCCTGTCCCTGCAGACATGGGGACAGTCAACAACCATCACACTGACAGTACCAGCCCCTAGACAAATGGCATCAGCACTTTGCACCCTGTGGCCTGCCCTAACCTCCATTCAGAACGTAAATGGGTATCTGAAAGGAGAAAAGGAAAATACACCACAAGAAAACAGAAATGCCAAGGAACCCACAGGGTTTTTTCCAAGGAGTTCAGTTCCACTGTAGTGTAAAATCCACTGGCCTTGATTGCAGCAACACCACAGTGAAGGACTGCAGCTTTGACTGGGTCTGTATGAATGCCACCTCCTCTGGGCACAACCTAGTGAGAAGAGCTAATAAGGCCCAGACTGACCCGAGTTGGAAGGAACACACAGTCTGCTTCTCAGAAGGATTAAGAATTAGAGCCACTGTCAGGTCCCATAAGCATAAGCACGAGGTACAAAACCCAGCAGCCCTGAGCTGCCTATACCGGAAAATCTCACTGAATTCTTCAAGGCGGGATGCAAAGGGCATCAATCCAGCAGTGTCTGCAGAACAAGACTTGGCACTGTGTCAGAAGGAGGAGCTGTGCCAGGCAGGTTCTTGCAACAGGCTGAAAGTGCAGTGATCACCAGAGGTAGATTAGCATCTATTTACCCATGGAGCTACTTCAGCATGGATATCCTGGTGCAATACTCTTCTCTGAACATGTGGCTTCTTTGTATTGATCTGGTCCAAAGCACATCCTGGAGGTGCTCATCCCAAGCCCCTAGGCAGCAGCACATCCCCCAGTGGGTAGCAGAGGAGGAGAGGTGGTTTTGGATAAGTCATCCCACCTGCGGTCCACGGGGGTTCTGACTCACCCTGCTCTGAACCCAGACGTCTGAGTCACAGTTCTGCTTCCCTGCTGGGCCAGGAGGGTTTGAATCAGATCACACTGTGTGATTCGGGACTGGAATAAGCCCTTCTTCTAAGTAGCAGGAGACTCTGAATCAGATTGTGAAACTGTCCTTCCTTCCCAGCTGTGGAGGGCCTGAATCAGGGGCTGAGCTGATAGTTCTGCTCCAGAGCAGAGGACATTACCTGAGCATGACAGTGAGTATCCCTGGCTAGCAGAGTGGGAAGGGAAAGACCCTAATTTCATGTTTTGATTAAAAATTGTCTGGATGCTCTTGTTGTCAGCTAATTTGCCATAATGTCACAGGCCCTTTGAGGTGGAGAAAGGGAGGAGAAATAGAGAGAGCAGGATTCTTGAACAGTAGCAATGATGGCTTTGGAGAAAGGGCACTAAACAGGACACTTTTAATCTCCCTGCAGAGATGTCCTGATCCCAGCTAGTATGTCTAGTTGCCTTCAGGCCACTACAGAGCCTCTTCTTTCAGTGTTTAATGCAGGGGAGCACAATCTGTGCAGATTGCTATTTAGGTTTTGGGGGTTCCTGCCTAGAGGTAGGGAATGCTTTACACTGGGTAGAACATAATCATGTGCCACAAGAACTTTGAAAAACACCACATCCAGGTGGACAGCGATGCAGGAAAGGAAGCACCATCCCTATTTTGAAGAAAGGAGATTGACTTCTACCCAAACTCATCCAAGAGCACAGCATGGCCAGCACAGCTTCAGGCTCAACTTTTCTTACAGCTTTTGAAGCTTTGTTCTGCTGATACAGGCCTTCTCCCTCTCCATCAGGGAATAAGATAATCTTTCTTCAGCTTTACACTTTTTTTACACACATTCACTTTCATACTTTAATTCATTGACTTGTTTGTGATGGAAGTAATTAGAGTGGGCTGCATGTGGTCTTCTGCACTCCTTATCATAGAATCATAGAATCACCAGGTTGGAAGAGACCCAATGGATCATCGAGTCCAACCGTTCCTATCAAACACTAAACCATGTCCCTCAGGACCTCGTCTACCCGTGCCTTAAACATCTCCAGGGAAGGCAACTTAATCCCCTCCCTGGGCAGCCTCTTCCAATGCCCAACGACCCTTTCTGTGAAAAACTTCCTCCTAATGTCCAGCCTAAATCTCCCCTGGTGGAGCTTGAGGCCATTCCCTCTTATCCTGTCCCCTGTCACTTGGGAGAACAGGCCAGCACCCTCCTCTCTACAACCTCCTTTCAGGTAGTTAAAGAGAGCAATGAGGTCTCCTCTCAACCTCCTCTTATCCAGGATAAATAACCCCAGCTCTCTCAGACATTCCTCATAAGGCCTGTTCTCCAGACCCTTCACCAGCTTCGTTACTCTTCTCTGGACTCGCTCCAGAGCCTCAACATTCTTCTTGTGGTGAGGGGCCCAGAACTGCACACAGGATTCAAGGAGCGGTCTCACCAGTGCTGAGTACAGAGGGAGAATAACCTCCCTGGACCTGTTGGTCACACTGTTTCTGATACAAGCCAAGATGCCATTGGCCTTCTTGGCCACCTGGGCACACTGCTGGCTCATGTTCAGTCGGCTGTCGACCAACACCCCCAGGTCCCTCTCCTCCTGGCAGCTTTCTAGACAGACTTCTCCCAGTCTGTAGCTCTGCATAGGGTTGTTGCGCCCCAAGTGCAGGACCCAGCATTTGGCTGTGTTAAACCTCATGCCATTGGACTCAGCCCAGTGGTCCAGCCTGTTCAGGTCCCTTTGCAGAGCCTCCCTACCCTCCAGCGGATCAACACTTCCACCCAGTTTAGTGTCATCTGCAAACTTGCTAAGGGTACACTCAATGCCTTCATCAAGGTCATGCACTGAGCCCTGGGGAACCCCACTTGTCACTGGCCTCCAGCTGGATTTAACACCATTTAGCATCACTCTCTGGCCATCCAACCAGTTTTCCACCCAGGAAAGTGTTCGCCTCTCCAGGCCAGAGGCTGACAGTTTCCATAGCAGAATGCTGTGAGAAACTGTGTCAAAGGCTTTACTGAAGTCCAGGAAGATACATCCACAGCCTTTCCCTCATCCAGCAGCCGAGTCACTTTGTCATAGAAGGCAATCAGGTTAGTTTGGCCAGACCTGCCTTTTGTGAACCCATGTTGACTGGGCCTGATCACCCGGTTCTCTATCTTCTCTATTATTCTCCTTGACACTAATAGTGCTCTCTGGGTGGGATGGTGATGATTCATGTGACACTTATTGTCATCAGAGAACACAGTTGACAACACATATTTTCTTCCAGCCAGCACCATGGTAGCATCTCTCAAACTTTGGTTGTATCTAAGAGCTGCTGCAGTGGAGTATTTTGGTATCATGCACCATCCATGGAGCTGGTGATTCATTGCAAGAAAGATGGAAGGAGAAGGAAGAATTCTTTATGAGCATGGACCAACTTTACCTGTGCGTGCAGCTCTCTGATTTCAGCGTGTGTTTGGGACAGGACAACATGGACAGTCAGTGTCTCACTACTGACAGCTGGTGACTGTGAGATATGAGTGGATCAGCCAGGATTGCTTGAATTTTTTCCCACCACCTTGGCAGCTGCAAATGCAACAGCATGGGTGCCTGTTCCCAGCTTCCAGCGACAAGGCAGAAGAGGTCAGATCCCACTTGGAGAAGGAGGATACAGAAAGGTGTTTCTTACAGATGCTTTAGTAGATTTGCTGTAGTTGGAGACAAGACTGACTAATATCTAGCAGAAATAAAAGACTATTTTGAGCAGCCTGTATAACCTTCTGTTTCCTCAACTCTTTTCCTACAATATTCCTTCACTCCATTCCTTGTAGCTGTTGTATCACATCTCTACTCTGAATCTGCTTTAGTATCCCTGGGGATCCCTCTGCTGACTTGGGACAGTCGAGTCTCTTTGGAAGGGACTTGCCATCTATCTTTGTGGTTTGTAGAATTGTCATGACAGGTTTGGGCCAACAGTGATGATCAGTGTACAAGTAATGAATTAAAAATATAATAATAATAAGTGGCATCAGCACCTACAGAGCTCAACACAATCAAAAAAACAGGCTCCTGAAACAAGAAGAGCCAACCAAGCCATTTCAGACCATTGCAATGAAGTGCAATCATATAATTTCTTAGGCTGGAAAAGACCCTTAAGATCATTAAGTCCAATAGTAAACCTAACACTGCCAAGTCCACTTCTAAACCATGTCCATTACAATCAGGAGTGAAAATCAGTTCTACGTTCCAGTTCTCAGATTCTGGAACTCTTGCAGCTTCTCGTTTGGAGTGCCTGATTTATGCACAGGGAAGGATCCTAACAGTTTAGATGTAGATGATTTCTAATTTGAATTTTTCCTGAAAGATACAACTATAAAGAAAACATCATTCCATAATCTTCACTTGCCCAGTTCTCCTCTATGGGTCAACGCAGGAACACTAAGTTTTGAACTCTGTTTTTTTAAGGGTGTACAGAGGATAAGGCTAAAACTGGAGAAGATCCGTCCTATGGACCAGCATTAAATCTAACAGCTATCTCCAGTATTCTACTGTATAAAAAAACCTGTATGATACAGGGAACAAATTGGAACACTTTTAAACACACAAAGGGAGCCAGGCAGAGATGGCAGGAAAGAAAATCATTTCTCATGGCTTTATATGCTTAAGTGGACTTAAAATGCATGTGCAGAAGAGAGATACTGGTTTTAGTTTCACTGGGCTAAAATGTATGAACTGTGATGCAGTTAGTGTAGTGATTATTGAAAAGCCTCTGGGGTAAAACAGCTGTCACGCAAACCCATTCCACATGGCTGATGCCTTTTTATGGTCTCTAACAAGACATTGTTATTAAGCATTTTGAGCTGCTTCAATACAGGACTCAAGGCTACTGAGACTTGCTATTGGCACGGTGTTTCTTACCCCTTTGCTGAGGTTGGGCAGCTGTGCTGGTTTTTCTCAGCATGACAAGGTTATGCAGCAGCACGTGGCTGTGATTGCTGCCAGGATGCTCACACATCTGAGCATGCAGAGCGAGAGGTTTGGGAATCAAAAACCAGGTCATATCAATAAAACAGATTTCTTTTTTCATTGGTTTGATAAAAGACTGGTAGTAAATTCTGTTTCTCTTGCTGTGTTTCAGGGGACAGGACAAGAGGGAATGGCCTCAAGCTCTGTCAGGGGAGGTTCAGGCTGGACATTGGGAAAAAAAAATTTCACAGAAAGGGTCATTGGGCACTGGAACAGGCTGCCCAGGGAGGGGATTGAGTTGCCTTCCCTGGAGGAGTTTAAGGGACGGGTGGACAAGGCACTGAGGGACATGGTTTAGTGATTGGTGGGAATGGTTTGACTCGATGATCCACTGGGTCTTTTCCAACCTCTTTATTCTGTGATTCTGTGCTGCAGCAAAGGTTGCTTTCTCTAGCCTCTAGTCTCCAGCTTGTGAGGACTGCTTTCCCATGACACCTTTGGCACACTCCTGAGCCTCAGGGAGCCGTTCTTGCACCTCAGCAGCCCCAGAAGGGGTGGCTCATGAACCCATCACACTGTGCTGTGGCTTCTGGAGATCTGGTTGGTGTGATGCACCAGCTTTGACTGAGGTATGCTCAACACCAAGCAAGACAAATGCAAAGCTCAGCCCTAAGCAGGGATACTGGTATGCTGCTTGGGGTGTTGGTCTCCCTGTGGGATGTTGGGTGGGGCATGACATAGCTTAGTGATATTGCTTAGGGACACGGCTTAGTGGTGGAATTGGTAGTATTAAGGCTTGGACTTGATGATCTTAAAGGTCTTTTCCAACCTAAACAATTATATGATCCTATGACATGCCAGCCAGTGCCAATCCCTCATATGTTCTCGGGGTGGGGATCAGCTGCAGGCAACCAAACACACCTCAGGGATGTCCTGAAGGTGTGAGCTCAGCCCGAAGAGGAGGCTCAGTTTGTTCTTGTGTACAGCTTTCCACTCTCTTCTTTCACAACTCCTTTGCTTTGGGAGGGAGAATGTGTGTGCTAATGGCAAGCCAACAAGTGAATCAGTGCATACGTGCAATCAGCAGTGCCAGGGAAAGAAAAAAAAGATTTATCCTCCCCCTGTTGTTTTAGACAATGCTTCCGCTTGCAGCCTGTGGTCCAATTAAGGACATTTATTGATTGCTTGTCTAGTTTACTACTGGCTGCCCAGGGAGCAAATAACAACATTTTAAATGAGAAGGCTGATATATGGCAAGGCAGGAGCTGACAAGTAGTGATTAAGCAGCTCTCTGATCTGAAGGAGGGTAAGAAACAAATGACAATATATATAGATGCATGACAGCTAATACAGCAGGGGAGAAAATTAACTCACTGCAGGAAGGAGAAAGATCTTTCAGCTACTCTCATTCCTGTCTGATGATTAAGTTGCTAAACTAAAGGTTGCCAGAGAGAGTGATGATTCCAAATACGTTTTTAAAAACCCTGCTGCAGAGCACTGTGTATCCCTGTTCCTGCAGCACCCGCAGAAACAAGGGGCTGATTCAAAGGCTGATTAAATCAATGGGAAAATTTCCAATGACATCCATGGATTTAGGTCAGATCCTTAAATCCTGGGCATGGTTTCATTGAGAAAAACACTTTATACATGGCAGGCTTGGAAAATGGTCCCCAAATTGTCCTGAGAAGAAAGGAAGCATTGCTGATGAACTGCTGAGTGCCACAATAGCACCCTGGATCATGGAAATGCAGATTGATTTTATACAAATTTTTATGATTTTGCCCATCTGAAGTGTCTAAAGGACTAAAGTGACAATTTCCCTCCTCACTGCTCCTTCTCCTGCACATTTAGGGCAGATGAGAAGGTCCACTCAATGGTGCTCTGCAAAGCATTTTGCTAGATAGTCATTTGTACTGAACAGTTTGTTCCCTATAGTAAGTACAAATAAGTTTTTAGATGGGAAGGGTTTACCTGCTGTTCTGCACAGTACAATGTGCTACTGCTATGTCACAACCAGGTTCTTTAATCACATATGCCTGGTGGTGCAGGTGCATTTATCTGCTGATAAGGATTATTTGCATAAAGCAGACTGATTTTTATTTTAGTATATCCTGATAGAAGAGGAAATGGGCTCCTGGAAAATATTGGCAGAGAACTGGAAAGATATCAAGGTTTGTATGACATCACACATTGGCCTTTGATGGCCTCTATCACTGGTGTTACCATCTGCAGTTGTGCTGAAAAGCTTTTCAAGGAGATCAGGTGGCAAAAGTGCTGACTGTAAGCTCAGAGTTCATGGCTGAAGGTTACATGCTGCAGTGGGGCCAGCAATGGCAGGTCTGACAAACAGGTTGAAAGTCAGATGCTCACCTTGCGATTTCTTTGCTAGTCATGAATTCAAAAGCCTTTGAAGGTCAAGTGTAGGGTTTTCTAGTAGGCTGATGGGAAAGGACAATCTGCAAATAAAGTTTTCGCCAAGTGTAATGTTACTATAGAATCAAAGTCCTTTTTGTTTAACAAGAACAACAGGTTTATAAAGATCTCATCACTGCCTGGATGATACTGTTGCTCTGCAAAAGCACACAGCAGGGTGTATGAGAGCAGAGGAGTGACATTGTGTCATGTTAATACCTGTAATTAAAACAGTTCTTGCTTGCAAAAAGAATTAGCAGAGAATGCCAGTTCTTCAACTTTTTGCAGGCAGGCAGAATTCAGAGTGACATCATGCAGGTGTAGCAAGGTGCCCATGTAAATGATGTTGGGCTGGACCTTAAATGATGAAACTAGAGAGAAAGCCCAGCAAATGTGCTGTGTGAGTCAAGTCCTCAGGGTATGATATTCAGGGGTCTTACAGAACTTTCCACTGGTAATGCACACTGGCTTGGCTTTCATCTTTAGGCATTTTCTTTTCTTCTCATTAAAATTAACTTTCCCTGTGACTGTTTCCTCCTAGCTATTATTTGAGGAGTTGTTCTTTCCCTGGGGAGAGGTAGCTCCAAGGCCACACTGCGTAGGCTCTGTAACGTGGACTTTGGAGGAAGGTGGGAGGAAAAAAAGTTGCGAATTTGGAGAGATGCAAAAGACATTTAAAGTTGTTATTTCAGTATGAAACAGCAAGCTTTTAAAACAAAGCGTTTCTATGAATAAGAAAAGCTCATTAAGACTTTGTAAACAGTGCCAGCTCTAAGGAGGGGACATTTTTGTTTAGCTCTGTGTGCCATGAGGGAGTTTTTTGAGATTCTTGATATTTACATTGAGAACAGGCTATATCTTGTGAAGATCTGGAGAAAAATGACAGGATGCTTTCTTCACTAAATGGAAGCATTGCCCTTGTGCAACCCAGGATGGTGGGATGCAGGTGAGAGAAGCAGAGGATGCACCAGGCTGCATCACACCATTCTCTCTTTAGTCTGCACTAACACAGCTCAGTTTTGCTTCCAGATCATGTGGGTTACTGCTGAGCTTGGCTATTGCTGTTCTCCTCCAGAGACCTCTAAACAAAGTTTGCCTTCATATTAGATGGAGAACATAGATTGCTTATTTTGTGCCGAGGTAGGGCTGAATTATACTGTGTCATTCCCCAGCTTTCAGAAAGCTTGAATTTAAATTGTAGGTCTGAACTATGAAATTTATGGCAGATCTTTGTTTCAATGTACATAAACATTCTAAAGACATTAATTTACAGAATAACCCACTAATATGTTGACTTCATGAAGCATCCTTCACTTTGATCTCTGCGTGTAATAGATCACTGTGTCCATATGTCCTTAGTAGAGTAGAAAGTAATATTACAAACAAGTATGTTAGAAGGCTTAATTCAACTAATAAGCAGACAGCAGAAAGCTAAGGGCTGAGCCAGCAGCAGTATCTGTCCCCTTACTGCCTAATTGTGAGTCCCTGCCCATGATAGTGTCGTACTGGACCCGAGTGACCCATCCAAGGTCAAACACAGAGATCAGCTTGTCAGTAGCAAGCAACTGGCCCTGCTTGGACAAATGAAGTTTCCTGTCAGGTAATTACACTTTCCCTGACTTCTTTGTTTTGAATTAGCAAGAAACTGCCCCCAGAGCGTGACATCTTGGTTCCCCTGATGGGGAGCAGCCTCTCTGCCCTCTTAGATTGGTGCTGGCATTCCTGGGGTTCGGCATTTTCTCAGCAACAGGTCTGACTGTGAGGAGGAAGGTGAGCAATGAAGTGGAAAGATCTATTCATAGAATCATAGAATCACTAGGTTGGAAAGGACCCACTGGATCATCGAGTCCAACCATTCCCATCAGTCACTAAATCATGTCCCTCAGCACCTCATCCACCCATCTTTTAAACCCCTCCAGGGAAGGTGACTCAACCACCTCCCTGGGCAGCCTGTTCCAGTTGCCCATGACCCTTTCCATGAAATATTTTTTCCTGATGTGAATCCTGAACCTCTCCTGGCAGAGCTTGAGGCCATTCCCTCTCATCCTGTCCCCTGTCACTTGGGAGAAGAGGCCAGCTCCCTCTCCTTTCCACAACCTCCTTTAAGGTAGTTGTAGAGAGCAATATTGCAGTATGGAACATGGGAAAAGCCTTCCCAGTTTTGGAACCTGGGTTTCTGAAGTTGCCTCCTCCCTCCTTGCCTGCTCCTGATGAGACAGACAGGGAGAGAATGTGGTTTCTCCAGTGGGATAACATCAGTCTCCCACAGTGTCCCAAGAGGTGACAGGGACATATGGGGTCAGTATGTGTGCGCTCCTCCTGCTCTTGCAGCTCATAGCAACATTCCCTCTGGGAGAGATATCCGCTTTAGGGGGTAATTTTCTATTGCTGCCCAGCCTTTGCAAGTGCTTATTGATAGTGGAGTGCAATTATTTGTGGTGAAGGTACAAACGCTTCGTTTTCCTCAAATAAAACCTTTAAATGCAAAAACCCAAACCCTATCTGTAACTAACATCTGAATTCGCAGCACATGATGCAGGCAAGCACAGCTAGAAAGTTTATTAAGGAGATAAAGCAAAGGTTGCTGTGCCTTCACACATGCCAAAGTGCCAACGTGCCTTTTGGGGCATAAACCAACAAGCCTTGTGCCTACCAAGATGTGCAAAGCCATGAGATGGGAAAGTTGTCTCCGCGGTGCTGCTGCCATGACAGCATTTTGCATTGCACCTGCTCTCTAGCATCAGCCCTAATGCCATCATGCTCCCTGGGAGTTGCCTGAGAAGGGGGAAGAGATTTAAAGTAATGTGTTAAAAAGAGAACAAAATGAACAGTTGTGGGTGCAACTTGAATAAATGCCTCAGAGCTGCTAGAGCTTGCACTCAAAAATAGCATGAAGGAGGGGATTTTAAGTCCTGTGCAGTATTTCCAAGTGGTTTTTTGGATAGATTGACACAAATTCCAGAGGGATTTTAACTAAAAGGATGAGGATCCAGAGCCTCTCTCAGCCTGTGCACAGGCTTTAACCATGCAATAATAAAAACCTAATTTCAGTTCCATGGGACAGGGAAGAAGGGAGCGTGCTTATAATGTGCTTATAATGCTTCCCTTGGGAAGAAGGGAGCGTGCTTATAATGTGCATATTTGCACAAAGTTTATTACGATTATTTTTAGGAATATTTACTGTATCTGGCCAAAAGAGTGTAAGCAACACCAACTCCCTTCAAATACAAAACTGTTGTGTTATGAGAAATGACAAAATAAACATATACCTAGGGAAAGGGTCAGGTACAGGGTTAATTTTTGTTTTATCTCAGCTTGATCTTCCTGTTATAGAAATACATCTCCTGTTAAAGCTCCATTTGTAGACAAATGTGTTGGTTTTTTGGAAACCGACTTTAAGCTGCATTGTGGGGAGTCTCTCAGACTTCCTAAATATTTCTTTTTTGGGGAGAGTGATTGGAGGAGGGAATGAGCTATAAAATCAGAGAGAATGTTACTAGGGTTCAATCGTTCCTGTTTCTTTTCCCCAGCTACTGTACTGCATGCAAAGCTGTGAATCATGGAGAAGGCGTGAAGGTCTGCTGTGCAGGTTTGCTCAAGGTCCTGAAGAGGGGAAAGAGGAATTTGTCCTTCTACTGGCAAAACTCACTGCTTATGCTGTTCACCCCTGTGGCAGCACAGTTCTCTGTTGGTAGTTAAACTGAACTGAAATTCCTTTCAAGGCTTTGGCAACACCCACAACCTGTGCCTCTGTGAAGCTCAGCCTGGTGCTCCCTGGGTGCTGGCAGCTGACTCCAGTTGCAGTTACGTGGCAATAACTCCCTGGCAGCCAGGGCAACACCACTGCCGCACCATAAAACTCTGACTCCACCACTGGAACATTCTTCAGCTGTTTTAGAAACCATCTTGTCTCTGTTATGCATATTTCAAAGATAAATGAGCCAAATTTCTGATGCCATTATTTTACATTTCCTTATTAACTCCATTGCATTGGGTGTGAGAATGGGGGCTCTGGGCAGAGATGTGGCAACCTCCTGCTCTTGCATGGCAAGGAAGGTCTTAGGTGACAATGACAAGGAGAAATTGTTGGAGCAGTCTCATGTATGGGCATCTCCTGAGTAAGTAGTGAAGGTGAAATTGTCTGGGACATTAATCAGATAAGATCAAAAAGCAGAGCTCAATCAGCCCTGACTGGCAGCTTGATAAACTCAGCACCAGTGAATTCATCTGGGAGACCTCCATAAAACCAGTACTGGTGGGATCAGGAGGGCACCCTGACTGCATGTGACCAACCAAACAGGAACGCACAACCATCTCTAAAGGACCTGGGATTTAATTGTGTCACCTTATGCATGATGAGTCTAATTCCAGAGAGGCTTTTCCAAGTTTGTACACATTATCCCATCAAATGCCAAGCCTGGGAAGGCAGCATCTTCCTCTGGGACCAGCGCTGAACCCACTTTTGCAGAGCATTTTTTAGCAGTGTGACTGTTGTCAGTGGCAGTTGTTGTACGGGGCTTGAATTATTCCCTCCTTGCGTGAACGTCGCTATGGCAGGCAGGCAGCTGCTTTTACCTCTTCTCTGAAATTCTGTGAATTTTGGACCCCATTCAAGACTAAGCAAATCAACTGGGGACTTTCCATTGTTTGCTCCAAGCTTCAGAGCAGCTGTTATTGTTCTTCATCATCTGCTAGAACATTTCTGATTGAGTTATTGTCTCCCAAGGAAATTTTCAGAAGACTTTCAGANCACAGCTAGAAAGTTTATTAAGGATAAAGCAAAGGCTGCTGTGCCTTCACACATGCCAAAGTGCCAACGTGCCTTTTGGGGCATAAACCAACAAGCCTTGTGCCTACCAAGATGTGCAAAGCCATGAGATGGGAAAGTTGTCTCCGCGGTGCTGCTGCCATGAGAGCATTTTGCATTGTACCTGCTCTCTAGCATCAGCCCTGATGCCATCATGCTCCCTGGGATTTGCCTGAGAAGGGGAAAGAGATTTAAACTAATGTGTTAAAAAGAGAACAAAATGAACAGTTGTGGGTGCAACTTGAATAAATGCCTCAGAGCTGCTAGAGCTTGCACTCAAAAATAGCATGAAGGAGGGGATTTTAAGTCCTGTGCAGTATTTCCAAGTGGCTTTTTGGATAGATTGACACAAATTCCAGAGGGATTTTAACTAAAAGGATGAGGATCCAGAGCCTCTCTCAGCCTGTGCACAGGCTTTAACCATGCAATAATAAAAACCTAATTTCAGTTCCATGGGACAGGGAAGAAGGGAGCGTGCTTATAATGTGCTTATAATGCTTCCCTTGGGAAGAAGGGAGCGTGCTTATAATGTGCATATTTGCACAAAGTTTATTACGATTATTTTTAGGAATATTTACTGTATCTGGCCAAAAGAGTGTAAGCAACACCAACTCCCTTCAAATACAAAACTGTTGTGTTATGAGAAATGACAAAATAAACATATACCTAGGGAAAGGGTCAGGTACAGGGTTAATTTTTGTTTTATCTCAGCTTGATCTTCCTGTTATAGAAATACATCTCCTGTTAAAGCTCCATTTGTAGACAAATGTGTTGGTTTTTTGGAAACCGACTTTAAGCTGCATTGTGGGGAGTCTCTCAGACTTCCTAAATATTTCTTTTTTGGGGAGAGTGATTGGAGGAGGGAATGAGCTATAAAATCAGAGAGAATGTTACTAGGGTTCAATCGTTCCTGCTTCTTTTCCCCAGCTACTGTACTGCATGCAAAGCTGTGAATCATGGAGAAGGCGTGAAGGTCTGCTGTGCAGGTTTGCTCAAGGTCCTGAAGAGGGGAAAGAGGAATTTGTCCTTCTACTGGCAAAACTCACTGCTTATGCTGTTCACCCCTGTGGCAGCACAGTTCTCTGTTGGTAGTTAAACTGAACTGAAATTCCTTTCAAGGCTTTGGCAACACCCACAACCTGTGCCTCTGTGAAGCTCAGCCTGGTGCTCCCTGGGTGCTGGCAGCTGACTCCAGTTGCAGTTACGTGGCAATAACTCCCTGGCAGCCAGGGCAACACCACTGCCGCACCATAAAACTCTGACTCCACCACTGGAACATTCTTCAGCTGTTTTAGAAACCATCTTGTCTCTGTTATGCATATTTCAAAGATAAATGAGCCAAATTTCTGATGCCATTATTTTACATTTCCTTATTAACTCCATTGCATTGGGTGTGAGAATGGGGGCTCTGGGCAGAGATGTGGCAACCTCCTGCTCTTGCATGGCAAGGAAGGTCTTAGGTGACAATGACAAGGAGAAATTGTTGGAGCAGTCTCATGTATGGGCATCTCCTGAGTAAGTAGTGAAGGTGAAATTGTCTGGGACGTTAATCAGATAAGATCAAAAAGCAGAGCCCAATCAGCCCTGACTGGCAGCTTGATAAACTCAGCACCAGTGAATTCATCTGGGAGACCTCCATAAAACCAGTACTGGTGGGATCAGGAGGGCACCCTGACTGCATGTGACCAACCAAACAGGAACGCACAACCATCTCTAAAGGACCTGGGATTTAATTGTGTCACCTTATGCATGATGAGTCTAATTCCAGAGAGGCTTTTCCAAGTTTGTACACATTATCCCATCAAATGCCAAGCCTGGGAAGGCAGCATCTTCCTCTGGGACCAGCGCTGAACCCACTTTTGCAGAGCATTTTTTAGCAGTGTGACTGTTGTCAGTGGCAGTTGTTGTACGGGGCTTGAATTATTCCCTCCTTGCGTGAACGTCGCTATGGCAGGCAGGCAGCTGCTTTTACCTCTTCTCTGAAATTCTGTGAATTTTGGACCCCATTCAAGACTAAGCAAATCAACTGGGGACTTTCCATTGTTTGCTCCAAGCTTCAGAGCAGCTGTTATTGTTCTTCATCATCTGCTAGAACATTTCTGATTGAGTTATTGTCTCCCAAGGAAATTTTCAGAAGACTTTCAGAACGAAGAAGCCCTCACATATTGGCAAAGTGATTTTTTGGTTTCATTCCCAGGGTGATAGTCAAGAGTTTTTTCCTTTTTACTGACGTCATGGCTTTCAGATGTGCTTGGACTAACTTGTGGGTGAATTCAGTGTTTGTCTTCACAGCTTCTGCTACGTTTCTTTCTACCCCATGGTGGTTTATAATCACTAGTCCTTACAGAACTATATTTAATTTTCACAGAAGAGTGAAATAATGTAATGGAAAGGTCTTTATTCTTTAAATGTTTAGAAGAAAAATGATAAATTAATTGCTGTTGCTTAATGTATCTTTGGTTGTTGTTTTTACTTTTCATTTGCAAAGACTTCCCACACACATCTACATCTGCAGTCATTTTTCTGGTGCATCTGGGTTTTGTCTCTCCCTTTTTGTGGGAACACTGATGGGCATTGTCAGCTTTTTCCAAAGCTGAGGACTTAAGAGATCCAGAAACTTACTAATTAGTTCATGTTTAATCTGCATGATCTGCAAGAGCAGTTTTGGAGTCTTGTAGATTTGTTCCAGCACAGTCAAATTATGCTGATTAGATTGGCAAAACGCCAAAAAGAAAAAAAAAAACCATAAATAGCAATTATTTTAAATAAATTCCAAGCACATAAAGACTGATTTTAGCCTGGGCTGTTGAAAAATTCCATACAAATTGTAGTCTGTGTTTGTTGCATGTTTTGTTCCCAAATGAAGTGGGAGAGTTGGACTTACAAATAGTCAGAAAAAGTTGAAATGCCATGGGCAGTCATGATCAGTGAAGCAACCACTCCCTGCAGCTGTGCAGTGCCTTGCAGGGGAGGGCACCATCACCAGCATTTGCTGTGTCACCTGTTCCGCAGGTAGAACGCTCTCTCTTAAAAATCCTGGTAAAATCCTATAGCCTGTAAACCAAACTGCTCCGGTTGAACTGTGCCACCTCCCAAGGTCGTTTGAGCAGCCTTGTGAGGGAACAGGGCTGCTCCCCACTGCAGCCACCTGCTTGCAGCCCAGACCCTGCTGCAGGTCAATGGGCTGTGAGGTGCACTTGCTGGACCAGGATAATCATCCAGCTCTCTTTGTTAGTGCAGCTGAAGATGCCACTTGGCAGCGCACTTTCTGGTGCACCAGTGGTTTCTGACATTGTTTTTGGAGTGGAGTTTAAACCTTACCTCTGGCTCTTTGGTTCATGACAAATTCAGGCATGGGAGCCACAAGATTTAGCTCCCCGGGTTACGCTGCAGGTAGGAGGCTTCTTCCATCACTGGTCTCACGGGACTGCTGCACTTGCTAAACAGTACACGCGTGCTCAGAGGGTAAATGCAAGGTAGAAAAAGTCAAGCATAATTTGAATGTTTATGGACACAGCTGAGAAAGCCCTTTGCTTTTCAAAGGTTTTTAGATGTTTAGGAAATAAAGTTGTAATGAAAATCTCCCCACTTGCAAATGGGCAAATGTGCTGTTTAAGAACCACTGGAGTTTTGCAATATAAATCTCATGACTGTGGTTTAAAATACAACTGGAACTTGGCTCTGGCTTGCAGGAAGCAGCCATTACACATTTTGGGAAGTGTCACGGAGCTTTAGACTATCACTGCCAGGAAGGTACAGAGGGACCTTGGAGTAAATGGGCATGAGCTCCTAGATTAGCTCCATTTAGTCACACTCTACTTGGAGGTTTAAAACAGCTCCTGTGAAAAGGAATGAGCTTGTCCTTCCCTTGGCAAGGATGACAGTGCTCCTCTTGGCAGCATCGCTCAGCCTGGAGCAGCTACCACTGTGAGCTGCTGCTGAGCCCTGAGCTTCTCGCACTTTGTCCTGCATCCCCAACACCTGGTATTCGACACCCATCAGCTCATACTTCCTGATAGGTTGCCCCCTCCTGCTCCCCTTGATAGCCCTTTGCTATTATCTACACTGAGTTTCACCTGTGCTTTATTGCCTAGTCAGTCATCCACAAAAAGGACTCGTCTCTAAGGTTCTTCCGTAGTTCTTTATAACCTGTTCCCATCCTTATTGCCATAAATAACTTTGTGCCATCAGCAGATTGCCTCAGTTAACTGCTCAGCTTTTTTTCCAGCTCATTTATAATGGTGCTGAGCTGCACAAGCACCAGCACAAACGTTGGGATGCCACTCATGACCTCCAAGCTCCTGTCAGACCCAACTAAGACTTCTGCTCTCCATTCCTTATCCTTGAACTCAGCCTTATTAATCCTAAAATGAATGGCTTCAGGATGTGCCTTAATGCTGTTTGATTCCCCTTCTTTTTGCTTGGGTGGCTCTGCAGATTTGCTTGTAGTATTTTAATATGACTTTGGGGTGTGTAACTGAATTCAACCACTCTTAGGTGCTCTATAATACAGTGGGGCAGGGTGAAAGCAAACTGCCACCTGCATGGTGTTTTGAGCAATTAGCAGCCTACGTGCTTATTTCTGCTTTGTTGATTTTTACTCGAGGAAATAAAATGCCGACTGGTATTCCTCAAAATTGCAATAAAATGTGGTTATCTGCTAACTAGGGTGGCTGTACTGGGTCCAGACTATCTGAAACCAGTGCCATGTTTCATCTGGTGTGGGAAATGTACAGGATCTATCTATAGTCACTGATATTTCTAATTCATAGGGAATTGGGGTTATTTTTCAGCTCTGATAAAAACAATGCAGCGCATAAGCCTCTTTGAGTCACCCCCTCTGCTATAATATCAACGATAAACTGCTGATTTCTATGAGGCAGATGTATTTATAGGCTTGGGATAGAATATAGATTTTAAAATGCCACTTTTCTGCTTCAAAGAGATTGACTTACATTTTTAATCTGTATAAAAGTAATCCAGCTTGTTAAAGAAAATGGCTACAGAGTAAAAGGAATTAAAGTTTCCAAAAATCATTAAGAATTTATATGTCTCCATGCTCTGATTTGGCAATGAGTCATGACACAGTGAAGATTATCTAATGGTATCTGCATCGAGGTAATGTAAGAACTTGTGGGCAATGAGACGCTGCCATGTGAGAGCTTTGTTCTGGAAGAGATTCTAGCTTAGTGCTAGGAGTGCACTGTTATTTAGGGAAGGAGCTGTGATCCTTCTAGCAGAGGGAAGACCTGCAATGTCAGGTCCCGTTTTCCACCCTGCCACTGACTTGCACAGCCCCCTTACACATCAGCCTTTAAAATGAGCACGGTGCTGCACGATTCCCAAAGTAGCCAATGCAACTAGGACTCAGGTCATCAGGGGAGTTGTGTTGAAATCCCACTGAAATACTTTAGTGAGGAAAGTCAGTAAGAGCTGGGGAATGAAATCCCTTCCCCTCCTTTGAGAAATCTGCTCTTCCTTCAGGCAGCCAGCAGCTACCTAACGTGGAGGAAGCACCATGCTCTCACAACAGCAGCAGGCACTTCCATCTCCTGCAACCATTTTGCAAATCCCTTCCTCCTCCTTGAATAAATGTTAGCAGGTTCAAAATCAACCTGCATGAGAAATTAGGAACTGCTCCCTTACAAAGCAGAAATAATGTCTCATACAGAGATTTATCATGTGGAACAATCACATTTTCATCCCCTAGGGAGGTTTGCTGCACCTTGACTCTTCTAATGCACCTCCTTCAGATGTGGTACAGAAGGAGCTGGCAGGTGCAAAGGTGCTCACTCAGTCTGAAGGGAACACTGAGCTCTGTGTATTCCCTTGGAGGCTGAAAATGCTCTGAAGGATTATGCATAAGATCCAGCACTGTTCCTGAGGTTGGGAGAAAGCCCTGGGCTAGCTGCTGCACTGCATGGTTGCGTGCCAGTCATAGAATCATAGAATCATAGAATCATAGAATCATAGAAAAGTTAGGGTTGCAAGGGACCCTAAAGATCATCTAGTTCCAAACCTCCTGCCATGGGCAGGGACATCCCACTGGATCAGGTTACCCAAGGCCCATCCAACCTGACCTTGAACAACTCCAGGGATGGGGCAGCCACAGCTTCGCTGGGCAACCTCTTCCACTGTCTCACCACTCTCATGGTGAAGAAATTCTTCCTAATGTCTAGTCTAAATCTGCCTCTCTCCAGTTTATACCCATTCCCCCCNTGCCAGCTCATGTTGAGCTTCTCATTGCCCAGCACCCCAAGTGCTTCTCTGCAGTGCAGCTCTCAATCACATCATCCCTCATCGTGTATTGAAATCAGGGATTGCCCTGACCCAGGTGTAGGACCTTGCACTTAGCCCTGTTGAACCTCATAAGGTTCTCACAGTTCCACTTCTCCAGCCTGCCCAGGTCCCTCTGGATGACATCCCATCCTTCTGGTGTGGCAACTGCACCACTCAGCTTGGTGTCATCTGCAAACTTGCTGAGAGTGCACTCAATCTCACTGACAGTATCATTGATCAAGATATTAAACAGCACTGGTCCCAGTATGGACCCCTGAGGAACACTGCTTGTCATGGATCTCCATCTGGACTTTGAGCCATTGATCAATACTCTCTGAATGCAACCATCCAACCAGTTTCTTATCCACCATACCATCTACCCATCAAATCCTTACCTCTCCAATTCAGAGAGGAGGATGTTGTGAGGGACCATGTCAAAGGCTTCACACAAGTCTAGATAGACCATATCTGTCATTTCCCCGTGTCCACTGCTGCGGTTAGCTCATCATAGAAAGCCACTAAGTTGGTCATACAGAATTTGCCCCTGGTGAAGCCGTGCTGACTGTCATTAATCACCTCTCCGTCCTCCATGTGCTTTAGCAGAGCTTCTAGGAGGATCTGCTCCATGATCTTCCCAAGCATAGAGATGGGGCTGACAGGTCAGTGTTCTCAAGGTCGTCTTTTCTGCCCTTTTAAAAAATGGGCACAACATTATCCTTCTTTCAGTCACAAGGGACTTCTCCTGATTGCCATGACTTTTAAAATATCACAGAGAGTGGCTTGGTAACCACATCTGCCAGCTCCCTCAGGAGTCTGGTATGCATCTCATCAGGTCCCCATAGACTTACTTAAATATATACACAGTCACACCATGCCTGTTCCGTTGGTGGCTTGCTCAGCTGGTGAGCTCTTCAGGGTAGGCTGTGTGCACAGTGGCTAGCCCACCTGGGCCTCTTGGTGTTGCTATAATGCCAGCAATGCATTGGGGTTGGATACAATGCTAGCAACCCGTTGAGAGGGTATACAGTCCCATTTATTGCCTGTATAAGAAACCTTAAGGAGTCCAGTGCTGTGATCCTTACCCTGACATAAAGCTGGGAATAAGCTGTATGTGAATATCCTCTCTCTCCACTGAAAAAGGACAATTCTCTCTCTCTCTCTCTCTCTTCAAAGTGCTGCTAAGGTTGATGAGGAAACATTGGCAATTAAGGATCCTCCTGGGAACCCTGGGTGGTAAAAACTGGAAGCTTCCTATCTGCAAGTCTTTTGTGGGGTATATATTCATAGAATCATAAGGTTGGAAGAGACCCACTGGATGATCGAGTCCAACCATTCCCACCAATCTCTAAACCATGTCCCTCAGTACCTCATCCACATGTGCCTTAAACACCTCCAGGGAAGGCGAGTCAGTGAAGAATTTTTTCCTTATGTCGAGCCTGAACCTCCCTTGGCGGAGCTTGAGGCCATGCCCTCTTGTCCTGTCCCCTGTCACTAGGGAGAAGATGCCAGCTCCCTCCTCTCCACAACCTCCCTTCAGGGTATATTCCACTCAGGTATCTATTTTCTTAAGTATTTAGTTAGCGGTAGCTACTGCTAATGTATTTCTGACTTGAGAAAGGAGAGGAGACCACAGCCTTCTCAGTGCAACAGGAGAGAGAGACTGGAAAATCCCACTGCAGACTTCTCCTTCCTACACCGTGCCCAATATAAAGGGAGGTTGCTAAAGCAACAGTTTCTCCTAGCTGACTGGAACTTGTCATGCACGTGGGCTTCATGCTCAATCAGAATCGGTGTTACCAGAAAAAAATGAAAAAAGTTCCTTTCTCTACTTACATAGCTTTGACTGCTCAGCCACCACCTCTGGGAGCAACAGCTCTGAATTCACTCAGTCCTGGTCTCTGACATTCCCTGCAGCTATCTGGACCCTAGGGAGAGCTTCTCCACAGCTCCACTAGAACCATTCATGCAAATTACCCTCTTAAGAACTACAAAGGAATACAATATTTAGCACCAACCCACTCAGTCCCCACTGAAATAACTTCAGGCTGAGGTCTTTGCTGTCTTGAATGAGGCTGTGCTGTTGCCAGGCAGGGTGCCTGGGTGACCGCAGCAGTCAGGCAGCATCCCACCACCACACCTCACAGAAGCCGTTACCTGTAGGGCCTCTGTGACTACGTGTCCTCATGGGGTGGCAGAAAAATAGCAGAAAAACAATCCTTCTTCCTGCCTTGTGGGCCAGTAAAGAGAAGGGGAGCCCGCCTCTGCCAAAAACTTGGCTGTGCAATCCAAGCTTCCTCGGACTGCCAGAAAAGCTGGTGCATACCAGTGGTGTGTCTGTCAGCTTGAGGTGTGAGGGCAGAATGCGGGAAGTGACGAGAAGGGACCACTCTGCAGCAAGGGAAGCCCAGTTGTGGTTTATCTACCTTAGCAGCCAGGTGAAACCACACAAGTACAGTGAGATGCCCCACAGGCCAGTGTTCCCAGCTGGCTTCTGCTTTTCTATCAGCCTATCAGCCAGCTAAGCTCAGAGTTCAAAGCTGTTGTGCTCTGGCTGGAGAAAACTCACCCCTAACAGCCTACAAAACGACACATCGCTCCTGGGCGAGATATGCAGGGAAAGGGCTGGATACCAGTGAGGAGGATTATTTTTACTCGACGATTTCATTCAAGGTTTGTTTGTCCCCTGCGTTGATACTGATTCATTGCGGTTCAGAAGCTGTAACGTAGAGAGAAAGGAAATAACACAATCTGGCTTTCCTCCTTTGGCATCTGAACAACACAGCTCCTCAGAAGCAGTTGCGAGGCCAGTAGCACATAAATGCTTTCCCTCATGGTGACACAGACAGAACTTTCTGGTCCTAGGGCAACCCACTTACTCCCTCTGACCAGCCACTGCTGCACCTGCCTGCACTGTAACATCACAGCTATGCAACACTGACTCTCCCACTTTGCTCTTATTGTGCCTCCCTCACTTTTTTGCAAAAAGAAGCCAAGACAGAGCCCAGCAATGGCCTCCAACAGCCCAGTCATTTCTCAGCCCTCCTTTTCTGAGCCTGTACTGCTGCCACTGGCATCAGGGGTGAGCTGGAAGCACCAAACACCACTGAACTGCTGCTCAGGAGGGAAAAGTTTTACCATGTATCTGTCCAGAAGGAACCTGGTAAAGCATGAGCACATGGGCTGCCCTGTGCACTTGCCCACCTAAATGATCAGCTGGGATGCATGTTAGTATTTACAAGCAGATAGACCTAGGCCTGCTGCATCTCTAGCCCCCCCACCCCGTCCCCTGCTTTCTAGGTCACCACAACTTCCGCAATCATCCCATTCACCAGGACTAATGAAGCGCAGATGTACTCTCGAGGGAGTAAGCGTGAACCAGAACCCTCATCTCTGGAATGCTTCCCAGGAAGAACCATGTCCTCACCATCACGTATCCCAGATTACCGAAGTAGAAGACAGAGTGAAATTAAGCAGAAGGGTGAGTTCCTAGTATTTCTACTATTTTATCCCTTTAAGGTTTTAATGATCACACCTTCTCCAGGGGAAAACAGCATTGTGCTAAGCAGGTAACAACCACAATGAGATACAGATCTGTAATGCTTTAATTAAAGCACAGGTAAACAGTGAACAGCAGCAGACCCCTCAAGTGTTTCACAACCTCATCATAGTCATTACTGTTTGCCTTGTAGGTTGCAAGACGTCTAAGACTGCTCTCCATGCTAGCCTATAGGACATGGAGCACAACGGGAACAGGAACCTGGCTGTTGAGCAGAGCTGCGTTCTAGTACTTCTCCACAACTAATGAGGGATCCAAGAGCAATGAAATAGCAGCAATGAAAAGGTGCAGCCTGCCAAGGTGTGACCAAGCTGTGTCTGGGCAAGAAGAGGTGTTTCATCCCTGACCAAAGACTAAAATGTACTAAGAAGAGAAAGGAATCTTTGTAAGCATGGTCTGGGCAGATTCCCCCAGTGTGGCAGGACAGGCACTTATTTTGGATTCACCACTTTTGGCAGGGAATGTAGCCAGAATATAAAACACAGGTGATCATAAACAGAATTAAATAGTAGGGGGTTCTGGCAGCACAATACCATCCAGGCTGGACAGTGTGGGATCCTTCTTGTGATTCTGAAAACAAAGCAGCAGCAGGAAGTGGTGTGGTGCTGTTGGCCACGGCTGTGACTGGCAACAAAAACAGAGAAGCCTTTTTAATACTGCAAAGCCAGAAATGAAATCCTTCTCCTCTTACGCAATGCTTGCCCTTCCTCAGCAGGGATCAAATCAATATGGGTCCACGCAAAGTCAATGCTTTATTTCAAGGGGGTTTGAATTGGGCTTTGTAGGCAAAAAGGCATTAGCCTTGTTTCAAGCTCCATGAGACACATCGGTATTTCCATTCCATGTCTATTTGTACAACAGAAATGTGACTTTGTTCCTCTTTGATCCTGTCTAAATGTTACGCTATTTTTAAATAAAGGAAAAAATAATCAAGGCTAGGGCTGGAATTACCCTCGTGAGGACTGGGGATCCCACTTGCTAATGAATGAGAATCACCTTGAGGGAAGTTAAGAACAACCCTGTAACATTAAGGTTGTTATTCCCTATGTTAGCACCTTCTGTGGGGGTGGTTAAAGCACACAAACACGTGCACACACACACACATGCAAGCATGTCACTATAATACAGCCACCAAGCCACATAAACAGTGCTAACAGTTTATCGCAGGCCTTTCTGGAGGACACTAGCAGCAGAAGAAAGAGAACTTTCATATAATTTCTGGAGAACTGCTACAGTTGTAGGCCAACTTATGTAACTGATTCAGCTCAGCAGAAGTGCTTTCTGCCTCTAATCTGCTCAACAGTTTATCTTTGCTGTCGTGATCGGTTGAGCTTTCTTTAAACCGTTATGGATTAGCGTTCTGCTATAACATGTTAAAAGCTTAGCTTTGTTTATTTCTGTCAAGAATGGGGGAGGGATATCAGGTTCAAATGTTCAGGCAGTGGTTTATGAATGGTTATTTTTCTTACATGGCAATCAATATATTCAAGTACTGAATGCAAGGCACAGCTAAACATTTTATAGACAGTACTAGCGGCTGTAATAAAAATACTTGTGAATTCATTTTTTAGAAAAAAAGAAATATGGAAGTTTATAAATTTGCATAATAATTTTAATCTGTAAAATTAAATTTAGTCCAGCACTCAGCAGTTCATCACACCCACCACTTCGAATGGAAGACCAAAGAGTAAATGGTCTGAAAACTTAAGTAATAAAGATGACTGAGGATTTTACTAACTTTGCATTGTTGTTGCGATCTGGAAACAGAAATCCTGCCAAAAGCAACCTGTCATTCAACCACCTCAAGACAGGATACCATAACGCACATAAACAACCAAACAGAATCTGAGCCACACTGCTTACAAAGAGGTGTTCAGATAATATTAACCAGCTGTTCAGTGAATTTTCACAGTTGATTCATCTTCTGTGAAAGCAGATGATCCATTAGGAGACTACATTATGAAGCAAGGTCCAAATTTCTACTATAAATTGATGAGCACAATATACTATTTTAAACCAAATCCAACAATTAGCACATTTCTTCGATCTCTGTGTAATCTAAATGATTTGCAGATGCCAGCCTGGAATGGAGTGAGAGGTTGTGTTCCTGTGCGCTGCCAATATTCCTCTGTGCAGCCGAATGCTATTCCAAGGAAACACTAATTCTGCAATCGGTAGTGCTGGCAACCCTATGACCTCGCAACTTTCGTAGCTAAAATAAAGCAAGTAGGCACTTTCACCTTCCTAATAGCAACAGAGAAACTACAGAAGTTAAAAAAGAGGTGTCTAGTGGTGCTAGAAAAAAATACAAACATAAATCTGGGAAAATGTTCCAGAAAAGAGGAGAAAAAAATCCAACTTATCTGCAATTAGTGTGCTGCTTGTTTTGCTTTCTTATGGGGAGAGATCTGTATTACGCACATTCCAGCAAACGGCCATTCGCTATTAATTTATCTTCTTTGACGGCAAGTGGAGCACCATTCCAGAGTTTCAACATTCCCTTGATGCTGCTCTGGTTAATGCTTGTGTGCTATTTAAACAAAATGTATTCCAACTAAATCTGACTATATATGGAATTCCCTGACAAGCAGAAATTTTTGGATGTTCTACAAAGAAGAACCATGAAAACAGAGTAGATACACAAACACACAGGACGCTCTGAACCACACAAACTCAATGTGTACTAAAACAGGCTCTTGGTGGCAAAGGTCAAGTACCCAGTGTGACCAACCATCTCCCTGAGTGGTACGCCGCTTTTGAACTGCACAGTTCCTTGCTGCAGATTAACACATGAGCTACCTTGGTTTGATGGGTTGCTGCTGTCAAAGCCAGTGCTAGAATTATCCTCAGCTGCTTTTCCAAGGTCAGGGATTTGCAAGCTAATTGTCCTGACATTGTAGACTCGGAGCAGAATTTCCAAGGTGTTAATTTCTGTAAAACCATATTCTTCCATTGCTAGGCAGGTTCTTTGGACTTGTTCAATGCAGGGGGAGAAAGAGCAGATGCGGCCACCTGCAAAATGAAACAGGTAGTGGGAAAGAGAACAAAACCCAAAACGAAGCACTTTTTATCTTTTTTCAAGTTCTCTCAGATGCACATAGGATTACTATTATACAAAGTAGAAAACATTCTTCAAGATCTCCATGAGGCAGCTATGCAGGTTTGAAGTGCCAGCACAGAATCAAACATGGACGACTCTACAAGACGCTTCAGACCCTTTAAAAATTGCAACATTCATCTTCCAAATCCAGAGTTGCCCACCACATTTGTTCATGCTAAAACCGTTAAAGTTGATCCCTTTAGAACAGCAACTCCTTTGGAATCACTATCTGCTATTCTGGACCGAGACACCAAACTGAAGTTGGCACTCACACAAAGCCAGAAGTCATTCTGTGTACACTGTACAGAGTTGCCTTCATCAGAATATAAGCGTGAGTGCACACACACTCTGACAAAAGCGGCTGTGTTTATCTGAGAATGATGGTATGCGTGTACAGAATAAAGTTATCTCTCCAGGCCATAGATGGAGTGCTGCTAAGGCTTCACCCTTTTAATCAAGCTGACTAGCATGTCTCCTGAGCATTAAAGGTTACTGGACAGCACATTAAGCAGTTTTACAGCAAGTGCTTCAGAACTCTAGGATATGACTTAAGGGATAAACTAACACTTGTTTCCTTGTCTGTGCGCAGTTCAGATTTTTGATTCCAAATACAGAGTTTTAATTGGCCCCCTACAACTCTCTGCATGCCACAATGTCACCTTACCAGCTGAGAATAGAATGATTCAGATTTACTCTGAAAAGCCACAGCCAAATCAGATCAAAGAATTATAAGGACACTGTCTGCCATAAAGCCAGGGCATGTGCTTTCACCCAGGACACAGCGTATCACGAGGCAACTGCCCTTCCTGAAAAGCTTTTGAGCCAAAGCAAGGAACACTGGCTGATGGAGCTTCAGCTATTGCTTTACTTATTACAACTAGATGAAAATGCTTGTTGACCTGACTTCATATGTTCCCAGCCTTCTCCCTGGCTCACCCAGTCAAGCTTTCTAACACAACTTGTCTAAGCAGTTAAAGAACCCATGCAAGTGAGAGCAAAGCACCCTGCTAAAAATAGAGGCTATGCTGGGACTATGTGAAGCCTGCTTTATCTCAAACTCCCTTTTTTTTTTCCCTTTTCGTTTCTAAAGTCACATTTCTAAAAAAAGAAAGCATCAGGTCTGAAAGCATCACTGCAGCACTCTAGTTACTGTGCAGCAATGATGGGCTGGGTACTGACTGGGGAAGAACGCTTTCCATGACTGTTAATCCACCGTACACTAAGTAGGATTTAATTTTAGTCCTGAAATAAAGTCTCCATAGCTAGGAGTTCTTATCACGCATCTTCAGAACAAAGTACAGTGGACAAGTAACTCCCTGGAGTAACGATTAAAAACCAAATCTAATAATCACCTGCAAAACTAATGCCTGTATGTGTCATTACTAACCAATGTTGTTGATGACGATTTAATTGCATATCCACTCTGCTAACTCCCATGAAAATAGATTAATATGTTCATCAGCAATGACCAGGGCTACCAAAATGATTCTGAATCAGACAGCTAATCTTTTCTGGCCAAAGCAGTACACACTTCTCACATGTTTGCAGACATAAAAGAGAACCTCAGGAAGAAATCTGTTACATAATTAGAAAGCTACTATGATGCACATATGTTAGAAAGAAATATGTTATACCCTTACTGTGTAGGGAAGTGAACAAATGTCTAAATTAGCTAAATGTCAGTTCACAATAACTCTTTTGTCTGCAAAGCAAGAATTTGCAGAAAGACCAGAGACTTACTACTAGTTCATTCAGGCTTTTTGGTTTTGGTGTTTCATATTGCAATAAAAAAAGGAAAACATATTTACATTTACAGTAAGCCTGTTCTTATTTACTCTGACTACAGAGGTTTCAAGGTATGTTTAGGCTTTCAAATTCACATGCTCTGGATTTATAGTCAAAAACTAAGTAGCCTGCACACAGCTGTTGCCATACAAGCTGCAGAGCCGCCTACAGTTCCTGTCAAGCCTTCAGTTAAAGGCAAAGCACCCTTCATTTTGCCTCAGGACGGTCAGCTGAGCACAGCATGTCAACACCAAACTGGGTGATGATTTATCAGACTGACTCCTTGCAAAGCAGGCTGCTTGGGGAAGTAAAGTTAGAGAAAATGGGCTTTCAGGCTGCCTCGTAGGGAAGAAAACTCTTGTTTGCAATATCTAATACCCAGAGGGGAAGCACAAAAAATAATGTTACTTTACTTACTGCACTGCTGGGATCTTCTCGGGTACTAAGAGTGAGAAAACAGTGTAACAATAAGTAATCCACGTAACTGAAAGCATCCAGTGGATTTTAGTAGTTCTGCAAATTTTGTAATTTTACTTTCATATCTGTTCTTCCAGTTATTATTGTTATTATACATCCCTCTGAAATAAATATACCTACAAATAGCTTAGAAGCAAACGCACCACATATGTTATCTTCATGGAACCTAACAAGCAGGAGAAGGGTCTCCTCTGCTTTTTCTTGTACATGTAATTGGGCAGCTCTGACTTACAGGCTGGACCTGTTTATTAGGCAATTATGAGAAGATTGGAAAGCTACAAGAAATTTGGAAGGCAAAAATGAAATTGCAGTTCCAGACTGCAAGATGTTAGAAAGATTTGGGAAGTTTCAATTGCCATGGTGTGTTTAAACCAGGAAAAGAAGTGGACTTTAAGCAGCAGAAAACCACACTCAGAAGGACATGTTTGTCTGTTCTAAGAGCAGAGATGCTGTCACCTTCAACAGACCAGAGGTCTCGGAATTCTCTGTGCTGTGGGCTGCTCTCTGTACACCCGCTGGATTACTAGCGATGCAACACCCTTTGTATCACAATCACCAAAAGGATATAAATCTAGATTTCAGCATTAGTGATTTTCAGATTCTCTAGGAGTCCTCTTGTTCTTTAGACATCAAGAGGCATTCAAGACTTAAAGGACTTGAATATGCATTGCTTTGGCCTGCCATGCCAAGGATTCCTTAGTGAATGAAGAAAAGAAATGCACTCCCTCCCTCTCTGCTTGCTGAGGCTCAATGCTCTGTCTGTGGATCACAAAGGAGTGGACTAGGCTAGACAGCACTGAAAGCAACTGAACAGAAACTTTTCAGTACAAACCGAGTTTGTGTTCTTTCAGAGCTCTCCTTTTAGGAAAGCTACCGTTCCTAAATTTGGTTAATGAGATCTGTGTGTCATCATAAATTGATACAGTAATTATCTGAGATTAATCCTGTTCACATTGGGAAGCTGTGTGAGCTTTTTGATCAGAAGAGCTGTCTAAAAATGTGTTTATTCATGTATAATGCATCTGACAAGTGCTATAGTTGAGGAGAAGAGAATAATGAGACCGTATGAAAGACTTAATTTCTTTTTCTACCTCCAGTTTTACAGAGAGCGAGTTAGTTTGGAAAATTTAATGGAGAGGTTAAATCTCTAAAAGCCAGAGGCTGGAACAAGCCCACACAGTCCCGGCAGTCATTGTAACCAGCAAGAGGATTGAGAGGATATGAAAATTGTAAGTGCGACTCAGGCTGGTATGACTAGGAAAGAGAGTTAAAAGGAAGGGGGAAATGGAAGAGAAGTCATTGCACATTTAAACAGATAGTGTCTAATTAGTAATCAAGGGACACACCCTTGCATCTTTACAAGAAGTCAGAGCCTTGAAAGTTGCTCCTCCTTCAAGAACAGTTCCTGGTATTTTCCTGTGCAACTCAAACTAACAATTTTGTTTCTCACTTGTCTGAGCAAGGACTGACACCTCTACCAGTTCTATGCAGCTAATAACTACATTACGTTTCAAGTATGGAAAATCTGTCAGTGCTACTCAAAGAATAAGAACTCCAGTGCACACTTATGATACAGAAAACGTGTCTAAGGTATGTGTTCTCACTTCTGTAGGCTACAGTATGTGTCACAAGTGCTCTAACAAGTTTTTTCATCACCCTAGTATCATTCAGAAGATGCAAAAAGAACATATGCAGTGAAACACCATTAAGTTCCAGGGAAAAGGGTCTACAATTTTAGAAATGATTCTGTGATGTAAAGAACAAAGCACTGCTTTTTCATCCCTGGTAAAAGAACACACCCCTGGGTTTTGGGTATTCACTGCATTGTCATAACTGGAAGATTATGTCACAAAGATCTCATGGAAGAAAAAAACACACAGACAATATCGTTATATAGGGCTGAGGCAGGAAAGTCACTAAGCAGCATCACCGTGGCATTTACTCTGTGCTAGTAGGACACTAAAAATATTGCCTCTGTAAAAGGGGACAGAACGTCCTTTAAGTGAGTGTGCTCGTGGGCGATTTGATGTAGCTTCCCTGACAAGTGAAATTAGAGGATTTGGCTGTTGAACGAAATTAAAGGATGTTTCTTGATTCAGAAAAGAAAATTTTCTCCAAATTACTTGCCAGCTCATTAAAAAGAGTTTGATGTGATTTTCTGCAAACATGACCTTAACCTCTACATTTGTAGGTGCATCCTTCAAAAGCAATTTATTCCTGCTCACTGCTAGAGGCTGGCAAAAACATGCAGCAAGGAAATTAAAGAATTGGTTGTCTTCAGAATGGGGAAGAAAATCTAACAACTAGTTTTAAGGAGCATTTCATCCCAGACTACTTCATATAACTGTGTGAAGGCCAATAGCTTTGACTGGCACTTCACAGCACAGATTGTGATGCAGGAATCCTTCTGTTTGACTCTTGAACACATGAGAGAATCACTTTTACTTCAGGTCAGGCCTTTGTGCACACATGATCCACCAGTCCCTGACAGACTGACGCCAGGTTAATGCCCTCCAATAAGATACAACTACTGGGACCAGCTCAGCAAACTGCCAGCACTCAGGAACCAGACAAAGCTGCTTTGTGCGTTAGCACCCAGCCCTATGTCTTAGTAGGGCAGTTTTGCACTAGACCAGATGGCCCCTTCATGTTGAGAAGATATGCTTCAGTTTAAAGCTAGTTTGTGGATCTTTGACCTCACCTTGGGTTAATTTGCCTTCACATCAAAGCAGGCACCACACTGCGCAAAGGCTGATGCCGACATTTTGGCAAGCCCTTATTGCTTCATCCGTTTATTCCAAAACAATCTCCTAGGGACATGAAAAGCGTTGATACCGACTTGAGTACCACCTGCATGGGTGGAGGAAGACAGCATGCTAGACTGTCAGGCTCCAGTTCCTGCCCCAACATATTCCCTGTTCATTCTTGAGGTAGCCTGAGTCCAAACAACATCAGTCCTGATGACACTGCCCACTTCTCATTGTGATTCAGCCTGGGGTACTCCCTACCCAGATAATACAGCAGGGAGACTTGTGGCCAGGTATTTACAGCTGCTCTTCAAAGCTACACTCCGTTGGTTTAAAAACATTACCATGAATAACCACTGGGGCCCAAGAAAAACAGCCAGGGAGGCTTTCTACATGGACGTGGTATTCCTTGAAAGCTCAGGGGAGCACAAATGAAAACTGAAACTAGCTAAACCAGGCACTGCCTTACCTGCACCTCAGGCTACTGGGAGGATGAGCTATTACTTATTCTCTTATACAGCACCTGTAGTAACACCTGGCAGGTCAGGACTGCAATCAATGGCTACGCTAAGGGGAAAAAAAATGCAAACAAGATCTGTTTTAAGTCCATTGCATACAAATAAGACAAGTATAAGACTCTGGAAATGAAAATCAACTATTATCACAAAGAGCAAAGTAGTGCTGAAGGGCTTCTGTGATGGCAGGAAATGCAGAGGCCCAATCAGGGAGAAGTCCAGATGGAACTTCCCTGCAGAACTGAGGGAGACCTGACAGCACCACATTACCTGATTTAGGTGATATCTCAAGGATCACAATTTGACATTATCTAATTTCAGGAGCTTCATGATGCTCAAGAGGGAGTGGCAAGTCATTTAAATGTAAAATTTTTAAGAGAAAGATGGGAAATAAAAGAGGAGTGGTTTTAATAATTTAGTGATTCAGACTCTTAATTTAAACACCACCAAGGACCAATTTATAATGCAAGAGGCCAAGAAAACTCAATGTATGGCTATATTTTTCTATATTCCTACCTGAAAATTTAAAACTTGTGTGAAAAGTATTGTACAAATGGGTTCCTGCCTCCTCTTCCACAGCCTTGGAAGAAATACACAATATTTATGAAAGCAGAGTAGATGGGTGCAGAATTATCTTCAAAGTACTATAGTGTTTATCTGTGAGATGACTGTGAGTCAAAAGTTTTGGAGCATTTAAGAGTTGTAGGATATTAAAGGTATTTATTTTTAATTTTCTCCTTTTTTAAAAAATATAACCCAGAGCACATAAATGGCAATTTTGCAAAACCCAACAAGGTCAGATATTAGGAACAGCAGCTATGGGTATAGAAGAGCATTAATCAGCAGATGCTACAAAAGAAAAATAATTCAGGTCTGGAAATGAAAGCAAGTTCTGCAGTGCAGCAGTGCCCAAGAGATATTACAAGCAACACTTCTGCTGAAAGCGCAACTGATGCAATCAGCACGAGGATGCAGCAGAGATGCAAGCCTGATCATCAGCAGAGCACATCACCACAGAATAAGAACCTTCTAAGTCACAAACCTACTGTACCATTTTATTCTTCTAGCTCTTCAGAGGTTGGCAGTGCTTTCAATGGGAGGCCCAACTACTGTAAGTAGCATATTTACAGCATGCTGCAAGGCATAATGCGAGTGATAAGTGTACTCTGTAAAGAAGATCATGAGCACTCACCCTACTAGGAGCTGCAGATACTCAGGATCTTGAGGTTAAGTAGGAGAGAAAACACTGACTTGATAAGCTTTTGTTAAAGTTAAGAAATCTCTTACATACTGTCTCAAAGGAACACTCTGTAATGAATATTGTGGTTTCAAAGAGGAGGCTAGCTGATGCTACATATTGAATTCACTTAGCTCTGATTTCATTCAAAGTACCGCAATACTTTCGGGAATAAATTACCGCTATCTGGCTGTACGGCTGCAGTATTTGCATGGCACGTCACAATAAAACCCACAGTGTGAATGGTTCAAATGGTGACCCTGTCCAGATATAAGAGAGAGCGTGGAGGAAAGAGAGTGGAACAACTGATGTTCTCTAGTGATGCTTTATCACTACACTAACCCTTGGAACAGTGGTGAACAGCAGCAGTATGTGCACAGACTGTTCTTACTGCAGAAGAGCTTCAACTATCTAACAAGGAAACAAAGGAGCACTATAAAATTATCTGCCTGCAGTAGGGAACAGGAAGCAGTTACAGATAGCCTTCTATCATATTCTAGATTTTACAGCAGTAAAAAAAACCACAAAACGACCCATATGATTTGGAATAAAACAGAAATATGTGATAGCTTGTACCTATTACTACTGCAATCAATTATATTTCATATGAAAAAAGAATAATAGCTTCTGTTTATATGCAACAAGGCAAAATGAAAACAAATGCCCCCGCCTCAGTCAGGTACCCAAAATATGAGCCTTAGACCAATACCAGATTTCAAACACTGGTGGCTGTTTGCAGCCAAAACTGCAGCAAGGATCAGCAACTTCGCCTTCTAACTGATACATAAAGTGTATGTTGCCATTTCACAAACAGAAAAATAATGGATTTTTAAGTGTTACTGCCTAAGCAGATGTAATCTTGTAGCAGAGCAAAGAAAAGTATAGCCAGATGGTACAGCCAGTTTGGGACTATAATACCTGTTCTAGGATTTCAAATGCTGGAGTGAGACAAGAATTCAAAACTTCAAGCAGCTCTGCTCATTATTCTAAACATGCACCACTTAAATAATTCAAATTGGACTGCGCAATGCAGCGCCTTCTAAGCTGGGAAGTCAGCTGAGTATTGTGCTCACTAGATTAGATAATTTGAGCACAGAAAGGGCATCGTACAGTGCAGTGAAAACGGTAGGTTTTTTTTCCCAGAGCACATTGGAAAGCAGCTACAAATCAAGCTGTAACCCTTGCAGGTACAAAGTGCTAACAAGTCTCTCTCTATTTACTCACTTTTTAGAGAAAGTGTTACACTGGTATCAGAAAGCATTCTAGAAAATTTTCAGTATTAGCTGAGTAGTAGCTGAGGTACCCTAACAGTTGGGTCAGTTCTGACTGACCAAGGTAATGCACATTCAGTTACCTTTTAAGAACAAGCTTAAATCCTGTGATTTCACAAAGACCTAGCAATTCACTTAAAGTCAGGCCTGTCATTACACATTTTAACAAAGAACTGGACCTTGCACAGAATCAAGTTCTGCTCAACTCATATCCCAGCATGGGGACTGTTCAGCACTCTTTGCGCTCTTGATTAGCAAAAATTCCTTCTGTAGATGGAAGCAATCTGGTTAGTTTAGATCCACACTGGTATAGTTAGACTAGTGTAACCTTAATCAGGGGAAAACTTAGTCCAGGATAAAAGAACTATTTATTCACTGAAGCTTATTTTTCAGTAGGGAAAAGTTCTATAATAAACTGATTAAATTCATTCAATACCTCAACTGTAGGCCTCATTTGTTGCCACAATTCTGGAATAACTGGCATAAGTTAGAACAGCCTTTATGTTCCATTCCCACTTTAACTGATATAATTTCTCATTAGGTCCAACAGCAGAGATTTAAAGCAAAAATTGGCAAGCATATTTAAGTATCCCCACATTTTCTTTAACATTACTGACAGGGTGCTCTGTTAAATAGGTACAAATCTGTAACAAATGATGTAAAGTGCATCTGAACACCTCTTATACAAACACCTTTCCACTGAATTGACAAAGAAATCTGCTTTCAGCATTTATTGCTACTGCTGCTTCCCACACACCTCAGATCTAGCAAAATGCACTTGACAAGTTCAAAGGGTTTTTTATAAACTGCCCATTTTAATTGTTGCAGCTAGCACAGGCCTGTAGGAAAAATGTGTTCTTCTCTTTTCAAATCTTCCACTGTAAATTGAAGACCTCTTTTGAAGGTATTTCAGCCTTAGAAATGCCTAGAAACTTTGACATTTGAGAACAGTGATCACACAACAGAAGCGAGCAGATATACAGCATATGGCTCAAAGGCAGATGTGTGCATGCATGGTACTTCCTGAATGGAAAGAGAAAAGCGGAGTTACCTTCAGCTTTTAATGCTGACTTTGCATGTCCTATGGCTTCCCATGGAGACGGAATATCTAGGAACACGGCGTCTGCAGTGTTCGAGACACCAAACCCATTTTTGCAGACATCCTGATTGGTCACGGTGACCAGGTGCTCCACCCCATGCTCCCGAAACTCCTCTCTGGCCTTCTCAGCTCTCTGTTGGTGGAACTCTACTGTGTACAGGTGCCCTGTGGGAGCCACTGTCCTGATGAGAGCATGGGACAGAGATCCGCTGCCTGTACCTAGAAAAGACAAACAACTCATGAAATGCCTTTTGACAGTGCTAAACATTAGAACAAAGGTCTTCTCCATTAGTCCTCCTGCTTGGAACACTTACTCAAAACCCAAATGAACGGAAAACATTGGGTAAATTAGAGAACAGTCCTTCTTTCATAAGGAGAAAAGGACTGAACAACCTAGGAAACAGTCTTCAGAGTCCTCAAAGCATTAATTAAATATCTGGCAAACTGAAGACCTGTCCTGCCTCCCAGGAGTAGAAAAATAATGCCAAGGGTCAGCTATAGCTCTAACAAGTGCCACAAGGGAACACCAGGAAGTAAACGCAACAGGAAAAAGTCAGGGAAAATAATCAAAGTTTTTCTCAAAGTGCCAGATTCTTCTAGGGTAAAAAAAACTGAAGGCAATTTTTAACATGTTTTCAAAACCTTATAATTACTTAAAACAAAGATGAGATGTAGGCAAGGGTCTGTGCTTGAAAATCCTATTGATACCTCTGAAAAAAAATAGCCTTCAGGATATAGAGTCTGTTTTACCCAGGTCAGTTGTGAGATACTGGCTATCCTCCATTTCCACTGCAATTATCTGAAACTATGGCCTCTTGGCTCCTTGCACTCACACTGACCAAATGATTTGATTTCACAGGTGACACATACACACACACCTCAGCAAAGTCTACTGAGATCTATGCAATTGTATATAAGTACAATTGCCACATACAATCAGGGACTACTAAGACACATTTTTTTCCTTGCTTTAGTCTGATAATTTAGAAAACTTGTTTTAAATGATCCACTAGCGTATTATATAGACGAATGACTAATAACCAACATTTTCACTGAAGAAAACACCCATACACCAATTCACATTGCAAATTACTCACTCAAGTGGCATTTAATGGAATAACTCCACAAACTCAAAACCCCACAGCAGCCCCAAATTATCTGTGCTTATTGATTTATAATTTTATAGCTGGAACACATTTCTCACAAATCTATTTCTGGCTCTCGTCAATGACTGTTCTCACTAAATTTCAGGCTGAAGCAAGCTCTTTCAACTAACATATATCTTAAAATTCTTATAAAGCTGAGAACCTGAAGTACAGCAGTGAAAGAGAAGCTCAGAAACTAGTTGAAAGGAAATTAATTAGGGGACACAGGGGCTGGTACAGCTGCTTAATTGGAGTGATACTTTCCGTAACTGTACAGGAAGTCAGAGTTTACTGACGGATCCAAGGTTCTTGCCCTCCAGTCATATAAGGGGAGAAACATTGTCTTGGCACTGTATTTAACCTGACAGCTCTGAAAGGGCAGTCATTCAGAATATAAACAGAGTTCAGGACCCAAGTTTGCCGCTGGATCAACCACCCATGCTGCAGAATCAGCACTGCTCCTCTGCTCCCCTCCGAGAGGGCTATGACCCCAATGGGTAGACCTGCATCCCCCTCCCAGCTTTAATGGGGAAGATGAGATGGGAGGGGGGACCTACAGATTTTAGCACTGGCCTCAGAGAGCTCCAAGGGAAGAGACAAACTCTGACACACATATTTATTTTAAGTGCAAATCCATGCATTCATGGAATCATGTATAAATATATACATATGCCCCAACCCTGGAAGTGTTCAAGGCCATATTGGATGGGGCCTTGAACAACCTGTTCTGGTGGGAGGTCTCCCTGCCCATGGCAATGGGGTTCGAACTGGATGATCTTTAAGGTTCCTTCCAACCCAAACTCATTCACTGAGAAGGGCAACAAAACCGGTGAAGAGGTTGGAAAACAAGTCTTCTGAGGAACAGCTGCGGGAACTGGGGTTGTTTAGCCTGGAGAAAAGGAGGCTGAGGGGAGACCTTATCACTGTCTGCAACTACATGAAAGGAGGTTGTAGCGGAATGGGTGTTAGCCTCTTCTCCCAAGTGACAGGTTACAAGAGAGAATGGCCTGAAGTTGCATCAGGGGAGGTTCAGATTAGACATCAGTAAAAATTTCTTCACCAAAACCATTATCAGGCACTGGAACAAGCTGCCCAGGTAGATTGTTGAGTCACTATCCCTGGAGGTATTTAAAAGACAGGTAGATGAGGTGCACAGGGATATGGTTTAGTAGTGGACGGGTACAGTTAGACTTGATGATCTCAAAGGTCTTTTCCAAACAAATGATTCTATGATTCGATAATTCTATCTGGTCAGGGCAGCAGTAGGCTCTAAATGTCAATATAAACTTCTTCCTGGTCAAAAGGAGGGATGGTTGCACAGTAGTCATGTGGTTGTAAAATCTCAATGATACATGCGCATAGCAAAGAAATACCATTTTATCGAATTATTTTTTTTAATGACAACAGCAGGGAACAATTGTTCACAGGATGCAAAAATGACTGAAATTCTGCTTTTACATTTCATGACAGAAGGCAGGATTGCACAACAGAGAACTTTTGCACACTGATGGAATTCAGTTAATTTACCACTCAAATGGGTAATGTTGAACATTTTCTGCATCTTTCTCTGTTGATCTGAAGGACTGAACAGAAGGTCTGTCAGCACAGCTGGGCTGTAAGCAGAAGAGAGAGGCAGCCTGTGATGTATCCAGTTTCCTTGTTCGTATTCTTTTACATTTTTAAACACTTTCCTTTTAAATCTGCTCTTAAAAGTGCCACAGAAGATACTGTTTGTCCTCTTCCTAGGAAAACCCACTGAGATTTTTTGGCTTATTTTCTGGTGCTCTTTTTTAATTCACAAACACTCCAAGCCAAACTCTGAACTGAAATCAGGGTGTTGGAAGTCACCACTGGCAGGCATACTTCAGACAGAGCTTTTGTTAAACAAGGCTGCCAGGAATTATTTATCGTTGACTGGTTATGGCAAACACAAGAATAATACACTTGTATCACATTTTAACATATCAAATTCTATCACACTAACATCATTAATTAGAGTATTTCTGAAGATGCTGCCTGCCTTCTCCGTGACAACACCCTCAAAACTGTAGGAAACAAAACCACGATGGTTATGAATTACCCACCATTGTAAACTCTCTCCTTGAAGAGAGGACAGACTCTGAACCCAGCCCCGTGAAATGATGATGACCCTCAACTCTCATGTGCCTGATAGTTCAGCACACTTGATGTGATGCATTAAGAATATAAGGGTCTGGCAATTCAGTGCGAGTCCATGCTCACCACAAACCCTAACGCCCAAACACCACTGCCTAAAGAAGGAAGGGTTTCAACCCCACATTTCCCTGATATTGTAGAAGGAAAAAGGGATGTTTACATTCATCTTCTCCCCCAACAAATCTGCAACATTTAACGTTTGAGTCCTCCCACCACCTGCTGTACTCCTTTTCAAATCCTCTCTGTCCTTATTTCAAATTTCTACTGAAAAAAAAAAGCAGAATCCAGCAAAATGTGTCTCAAAGCGTCTTAGGCACTGTTTTGGAATAAGTTCTAGTCAGGTTCAAGTTTCCTTGGGAAAAGAAAGACATTCTTAGCGTGGTACAGAATCAGTCAAGGAAGCAGGAAATTGCAAGAAACACTACTGAAACATGAACTAGAATGCTACCAAACCTGAAATATCACAGCTGAACTACTTGCATATAAACAAATCAAAGCCCTGAACACTCAAAATTAACATTTTGTACCAGAAGCAGCAAGTTAGAAACTGAGCGGATTTCAATGGATTTCTGTTCTTGTATACGTGCAATGAAACGCCTGTGTTCTAGAAAGCATAGGATAAGACAATTCCTAGAACAAACAGACTTGATAACTTTTCCATCAGGATGCTTGTCTTTCTGACATCTCACACTATAAAGAACCCTAGAAACTGTCTGCTTTCTTTCACTGGACAATGCCTGTTTAATTAGAGTGTATTAATCCTGAATGGACTCTGCAGAAGAGAGGTAAAATGATAATAATTCAAACTGTGATGAAGACATTCTTAACATCACAGCTGCTGTCCTAGAGCTAGCTTAGGTGAGCACTCAGATCATAGTTAATGCCTTTGGAAAATATGATGCTCTTTTACATTCTGTCAAAAAGCAGACATCTGCCCTGTAGGCATTTAAAAAGATACTGCAATGTCCCCAGTATGCCATACTCAAACCTCAAAGCCTAAGGAGAGGCAACCTACAGGGGATCAGCAAGAAGACTACAAAAATGGTCCATCTCAGTCCAAAGGCAAGAATTAAGATCTTGTTTTAAAAACACGAGTTAAGTGGCTAATGGCCCTGCAGACGATGCAGTATCCTTCCCTTCTTCTTGGGCTCAAGCACACTCCACTCTTCTTCTTTGATACATCTTTGCTCAGTGGAGTGTTTCTGCACTCTCCTACAACAAGGAAAACACTGCAGTTTTAGGATTTCAATCCTAACAAGTGGCCTCCTAGACAAAACACTAGCTCAGCACTCATTGATATTGCCTTCTGGTTTGGAAGCAAGAAAGAATTGCCCAGATGCATCCCCCCATCATTCTCATGACCTCAAACAGATCTCTTCTTCTTACTCTCTGCTTATACAAGACAGGTTTTCCACAGAGAAGTCACCTCAGTAATTTGAGACAATGTGCATGTTAAGCTCATTTCTCACCTTTTCAAAGCTGCCCTGAGCAACATCTGAGCTCTTCAATAATAACACATGCTATTTCACCAGAGGATAGATACACATCTGAACACCAGTATGTTACCACAGCATCTAGCATAGCACTTGGCTGATAGCTGTATAAGAGTATATTTTTATACTGTTCTCTGTTTAGTCTGGTTTTCTTACTGCAAAGGATATTTCTCTAATGTCCTGGAATCTCATCTATGTTATAAACATAACTGATCTGATTCTGTGCTCCACTACATTTCTTCATTGCAGGCTACTGCTTGGCTTGCCTTCCCTAAAATTTCTCTTCATGAGTGGTGCTTCTCAAAAAAAAAAAAAGAACTACAAATTGTGATTTAGGATCTATAGTTGTTTACAGCTCTACATAAGCAAAAGCATTTTGGAGTAAAGCTGAAGAAGATAAGTGCATATATAGGTTCATATTGCTTGAAAATAGGAAAAATTAAAAGTATGCAAAGTATGACTTAATACTGACTGGGTCAACACAACATTTTCATAGAACTCAAGTTTCTGCTGCAAAATTTGGCTACCTAAGATACTCTAAAATGAGTAAACACAACAAAGCAGTGACAGCGTTGCTGTATTTGTCTCCTAGCTACGCCGCTTAGACCTAGCAAATAAGACGACAAGTCATGAGGCAGCCATGAGAACGGAAAGAGCCTCAAAACCAAAGGAAAGTTAATCTTGAGATGGAGCTAAGAACTCCACAGCTAATATCTGCCGAGAAACATTGAACAGAGCAAGACTGCTCACTCTGCGTGACAAGTTTATGTAACAGGAGAATCATTAATAATTTTCAGCAAATACCTGGAGAGATATTAAGCCTCTGATTAAAACTAACACAAAGATCTTACTGTGAAGACAGCCAAGGGCACAAATTGTGGTGGCAAAGGTGAAACGCAGCAAGATCAGGGACAGAGAGACGGAGGAGGAGAGGGGGAGAAAAAGTTTCAAGGAAATGAGACAGCAGCTGAAAGAGGGAACAGTACATCAGGAAGTTCCCTTTACAGGAGATTAGCTTTCTTCTGCCTATCCATTGTGGTCACCATATCAAAATAGGCATTTTAGGCAGCAGGCTAGAGGTCAGAGAGGGCCACTGCTCACTGACCAGACTGAAGAGTTGGGGTAGGACTGTGGGTAAGTTCTCAAGGCTGGCACTGCCTACAAAAGGAATAGAAGACTAAAAAGAATTCTTCCTTAGAGAATCAAGAGTCAGAGTTGTTTAGGGAGAGACCTTCTGCAGAATGGACATAATATCATTAAGTTCGGAGCTGCACGAGAAATATGCATGGTGGTCAAGTGAAGCGATAGGATGAAAGCGAATCTAGAAAGTCTAGAAACAGTCACTTTAGGGTATGAACAGCACTCCTCATCAGCTTCAGGTCAGCCACAAGTCTGAATATATTAGAATGATGTCTCATGTGGCCACAGCTTTGTTTCAGTTCTTTGGTACACTAAGAGAATTCTACGCTCTCTGAGGATTGTACTGATGAGGTCTTTCTTGCACTTCAAAAGGGGCTATACAAGGATTTGGTTTTTCAATTCTTCTTTCACTCTAACCTGAACAGCTGCTAAGAGGTAAATAAAGGAGACATTAGAAAACATGGACTTAATTAGTACGAGCACATTCAAAGATCGAATTAATACTTACAAACCTTGGCCTGTACTTTACATTAAACACAGAGCTGCAAACAGTTTACATATAATTTTGCCATGAAAACAGTGAAGACATGAGCAGTATTTACCAAAAACTCTACAAGCACTTCAGAAGAGTCATAAGCATACAGCTGACTTGCTTATTGTGGGCCTCCACAATAAACTATTAATCATTTAGTAAGCATCCATTAATCATTAAGTCCTCATTATTTTTTTATGAGTGTACTCTTAACAAAATCTATACCCAGGCTGTGAGTTTCAAAATTTCATAATTGTTTTTGAGAAGCTGGCCAGGAGCTCTAGTTACTCCTCCACAGAGGAACCATGACGACCTAGAATACTGTTCTTAGTCTTCAGAAATCCAGTCTGTGGGCTCAGAAACTCATTGCTGTGTGGCAATGAACAGCTTTTAGAAATTTTTAATTTGGGATTTAGCTGAAAGGGGGAAAAAAACCCAATTAACAGTTTTGCTCACGTGAGTCTGATTTTGCTGAATGCTGAAGGATCACTGGGATGGTGGTTAGAACACTCTTGACTAAATTACATTTTGTCTAAACACAATGCTCCGTCAAAGCCAAAATATTTCTGAGATTTATCAGATTAAATGAGGTTTCACACTGCTGCTCTGCATTCCCTGAGTAATTCTGAGGGTTAGGACAGACACCTGTTTAGGTCTCGCTAGGGAGAGAGGACAAAAAAATACCTAGAAATGTGGGGACTGGAAAGATAAAAAGAAAAAGATTGCACACAATTTTGTTTGGAAAAAATATCTGAAAGGTTTCATATTAATTCAAATGTAGTATAGAAATGAATGTAAAAACCTCAAAATCTGTTGTCAGAGAGCTGTTATATTACAGGCAGCTCTAATCACCAGACTGAAAATAGCCTTGCCTTGAAAGCTGCCATCAAGATTAGTTTTGGAGAGTGTGGTGACACAAAAAAAAATTTCAGCTTATTCCTTTCTCTACACAGTGGCTGCACATGCAATGAACCAAATGGGATAAGAGTTACCTGAGGAGAATTAAAGTTTCACACTACCAGGCCACCCACAGCAGATATTTTAGCAGCTATCTCAAGTATCCTTTAATTCTGGGAAGATCAGGCTGTTGAAGACTGTTGCAGAGCAGGGAATTCCTCAGATCAGAGACCAACGTTTTCAAGAAAACTCAGCTCCAATAATGGCACTAACGTTTTTTAAACCTCAGCATATCTTTATAAATCAGAAATTAGCAGAAGACAGAAAAAGGATCATGTTCCTACACCTCCATCACGAAACATCAGCCAAATGCTGTCTTCTCTTATAGCCTTGATAGAGTATGCTTGAATCGTTTTAATTATGCATACACTGATGAAAAGCTTGCTCTTTATGTATTTATTAAAGATGATTAAAAATAGCAAAAACTATATTAACATGTTTATACCATTTTGACAAATCATAACTAATCAATTTAAACTGCATAATTCAAGTGATATAAAATCAAGCCTCTGCTTTTTCTACTGAATTTTTCTAAGCACACACAAAAGATCATTAACACTCGTATTTACAGCGTCACAGCACGACACAGAGGTTATTTAACCTTGCTTTATTGATCCTTTCTCCATATATTTGTGGAGACTAATCCACAATTCTGCTTGCTTACACTGGGTACATGCAGGACACTCTTCCAGTCTAATTAGGAAGACGAGAGGAAAAGAGCCTGGCATCTTTACAGTGCCTGCTTTGCTAGCCCATACTGCAACTACGCACACCAGTTCAATTTCAAATTATAAAAAAAGACAGACCTCCATGCTAATTAATGGTCAAAATACATTTAAACCCAGCACCAGCAGGGAGCAGACTCAAATGTCACTACTAGACTAGATTTCCTGTCTTGTTCCTATTAATCACCATCATACTGGTTCCATCTAGGCCAGACAAGTTTAATCTAGAACTAATGATTTTGGATCAGTGAATACTGTCTGATTTAGGATGGCACCAAAGTAGGTTACATCATCACACTGGAGGCTCCAGTTGTCAATATCTGTAAAATTTTTAATCCACATCACTACTTCTGGTCAGTTGGAAGAAAACCTGCAGTAAGATCTCTTGTGTCAAGGTTAACCAGATGAATTTGATGCAATTCTCTTTCTTTCTTCATGAACAGATAATCTGGCAGGCAATACAAGCACAACTACAGTAGTAAAAACGTTCACTTTTCCTGGAAAGCTGAACTTAGGATATTATGACAGCATAGGCATTAAAATAAACCTAGGGACAGTTTCCCATTAGAAAAAAGGTTTGTGGTTTTTGACTCATAACATCTTTTGGAAACTGGATAGGTTACCCCTCAAGAGCTTCCATTTCTTAGCTGTTTAGATAAATGAGCTTTTAAACATTTTCATCCTCTCTAGGTACCTTTGACTTTACTGAAAACATTTCATGTGCAGCTCTCTACTCCAACATTCACCTATTCCAAGAGAGGCAGGACAAGAAGCAATTCAAATCTCCCCCATCTGAATAATTAGCTGTGTTTATTTTTCCCATCCTGTCTAAACACAGAAGGGAGGGGAAGAAGGGAACAGACACACAGTGAACAATACTGCTGCTTCCCATGACAACCCTAAAAATGCCTGACTGTCCTACAAACCAATTTAAACACTCATCTCATAGGACCCAGTCATTTTAGCAGTACCAGAGACTTTTGCATATGGCTCTGCCTGTTCCAAGGGCTGCTGTACAGCAACAAGCAACGTATTCCACCCGTTTCTTGATGGTTGCAACTGGATGCTGACCTAAGTGGTGCTACGGTTGTGTCACAATGTGGTCATTACGCCTGAAATAATAATTATGCCTGCCCAAAATGATGCTTGGGTGGGAATACGAAATGTTAAATGCAAGAAAATACAGTGCAGCATGAGCCCATGATGCTGATGGTTTGCCATAGCTGTGCTCGAGAGGGAAGTGCATGGAACTGCTTCATAAAAAGACTCAAAGAAAACAGCTAGAAAAAAAGCAAGGACGAACCACCTCAGTTCATACTTTTCCAAACTACAGAGACGGAATCAAATCAAGCAGGCCTCCTACTGCCTGCAGCAATAAAGTCATGAAGGCATTATTATAAACTGCATCTAACAAAGAAAATATCTATTAATATAAGATTTCACTCCTTATTTGCAAATTCAGCAAAATGATGGAAGCTGTGATAAATTAAGCCAAGTTTAGAAACAAAACACAGCCCTGTGATGAACACATCACCCACTGTATTATATAGCTACAGTTTCAGACAGTTGCAGTGTGCTAGAAACAGATCACACTTTCAAAGAAAAAGAGGAAATATATGTACTTTCATGGTACCACAATATATAAATACTGCCCATTTATTTCCCTTACTAGCTCAACATCCTATCATCAGAGTCTCTTTCACTGGGTTACTCAACTGTGTTCTCTGAAGCCACAAATTCAAAGCCTGACTCAAATCAGGCATTTGCAAATATTTTTAAAGTGTAATACGTACCAACAGTTTCAGAAAAGAGAAAGAAAAATGTTTGTATGTTTACTTTAATAAGATTAATTAATCAAACGTGTACTCAAAGGTATTCTGGTACACAAGGCCAACGTACTGAAGCAACATTACTTGTTCAAGAGCAGCTGATTAACACATGCAAATGAAACAGCACTACTCAAAGTGCAGGCTGGGAAAATTATCACAATGGAAAAAAAAAGAGACATTTGCAAAATGCAAAGATAAACCTGTTTTTTCATGAAAGTACTGGTGTTAGTTCTTAATAAAGGAATTCAACATATTAATTATTACCTGATTCGCATACTATGGAGCCTGGTTTCAGCTCTAACATCATGGTGATAATGGAGATGTCAGTGGAATACAGAATCTGCGTCCTGTGTGGAAGATTCATGGTCCACAGTTCTGGAGTTGGATGAAGAATATATACCCATCCTCCTTTACTACAGGTCACTCTGGAGCCATACTTCTTCCCTATGAGGTCTGTGGAATGCCTGATGACCCCGTACTTAGTCTGAGTTACAGTGCCATGCTGGACTTTCACAGGAAACATGGATTCGTGGCCCAAGAACACAATAGCTGTGTCACCATCCTTTATTGTATCTCCATATTCAACAAAACTCATTGCGACAGTCTTGTAGTTGGCTAGTGGTTGTCACCTAGAAAAGAATAAATATGTCAAGAGAGTCTTGCAGGATCGTGATGGAGCTGAAAGTACAGACATAGAAACAAGTAACTTTATTTTCCCTAATACAGAACAAGAACATACTGTGCAAATAAGATGTTAGCAAGAGAACTCTGTGACATTTGGGGACCTACCCCTGCTGCACTTTTGATCCAATTAAATCAATGGAAAGATCCCACAGACTTGAATATAACCAGTATATTTCACACTTCATAGGGTATTTTAAAGAAAAATTAGCCAATATAATTTACTCAGCCTGCTCCACAATACTACTAAGAAACCTGAAAGGTAATATGAGTTTCAGCACTCTGTTCAATTCCAGTTCAGAAGCTCTCTGAGTATGTCATTAAGTAGTAATTTTATTTTCCATCTGCTGGCTTACAACATTAGACAACTGTCACTTGCCTGGATATCAATCAGTAGTTATTAGGACCACTAACAAAAGTTTACTTGACCAAAAGAAGGTTTAGAGATAAGATGAGCATAGTAACGGATTAATTTATGCATAAATTTTACTAACTACAAGTTGAATAGAACATTGTGGCCTCTAATTTGCCACTGAGGGTGCAAAGTACTTGTCATGGAAACAATCTGTGCTGCAACTAAACGTAAACAACCATTTGCAAACTAATGCAAACATTGTGTTACTTCAGCCCCATGGTCTCAAGAGATGTTTAGAGAATAACAGTTATATTTTTTTATAACCTAGAAATAACCTAGAAATGAGAAGGCAGCTTACAATGAAACCTGGCATTGCCTTTCAGATAAGGCAGGTAACCATCTAAGCTGTGGGATGATCAGTTTGTGGAAGGAATTGTTGAATGAAGCAATGGTGATTCTGAAGTTAGAAACTAAAGCCTAAGACAGAAAGCTTTCAAAGTCAGATTTCTGGTACTCCTTCCACAAGAGAATTAAAAGTAGCATTACTTTTAGTTTCAGAATAATGACTTGATTCGAGCACTTTTGCATGTGTAACAGCTTGGTCCTACTTGACAATTTTCATTAAAAACTTTAAGGTCTCAAATTCTATTCTGTTTTTGTTGACCAAAACTCATTGTAGTTCAATTTGCTGTTAAGCAGACAGATTTATAGTTTTTCTGCTGCAGTCACAGAGACTGATGGGAAGATATGCTTGTGGCCAAAACTTCCAAAGTTTATGACATGCCTATTGCATAAGGTATTCAGATGCCAAAACAGAATAGGCCTGTCTGGGCAGTGAAACAGTAAAGGCATCACATTAATTCAGAAATGTATACATACTCAACTTTGTGAGACAGTACAAATGCTTAACCATGTTTTATAGCTTGCTCCTTCTGCTTATATTTATGCTCTTAATCCTTCACAAATGGCACTAGCAGTTTTCATTCTAGATGCTATTAATGCAACATAGCTTTCAGCTGTTAGAACAGTACCATTGGAAAGAAGCTTGACTGTAATCCATTTATTTCACCATATTTACACTGTAGTTACATGTACATGGAAAACCAATGTTCCTGCAGCACATCTGCAGAGACATGGAAAGAATTATTCTCTGTTTGATTTCACAAGCCACTTTCTTTGCCTTCCTTTGAACCATGGGTCTTACCACAGCTAACTGTCACAGCAGCGCATGCTGACAACCCCAAAGACAGCTTTCTTGGGCTCAGATCTCACCTGGCACTTGGGGTCTATGAAGAGTTTTGGTAGTTTCTTTACCCCACCCTATGGCAAGGAACACTGTGATCCAGAAACACTCATTTTAAATAAATTTTCACTCCCTACCAACGCCAAGGCCGCACATGCTGTTGTTACCTCAGACTCCTTTACTCTCTGGGTAGCACAGAGATGTCTTGGGTGAATATTATTACTTTTGCTACAAGGTGCCATGGAGCTGGAATGGGAGGTGAGGCAGTGGCTTGTGGCAAGAGGTTAGGACTTTTCTGTGGGCTGTCTTCAATTTTTCATTCCCCATGACTGCAGCACCTCAACCCAACAACCTGCGTGTTCCCTCGCAAATCAAACCTCCCCAGATGGAGCCCTCAGCACAGCAAGGACATGGAGCTGTTAAGAGCAGGTCCAGAGGGACACAAAAACCATTCACTGGCTGGAGCACCTCTCCTGTGAGCAGACTGAGAGCTGGGATTGTTCATCCTGGAGAAGGCTCCAGGAAGATGGGGACAGCCTTCTTCACAATGCCTGTTGTGACAGGACAACGCGTAATGGTCTTAAACTGTTGGAACGTATCCAGAGGAGCCTACAAAGATGATCTGAGGGCCTGGAGCACCTCCCATATGAGGACAGGCTGAGAGAGTTGGGCTTGGTCAGTCTGGAGAAGAGAAGGCTCTGGGGAGATCTTATAGCGACCTTCCAGTACCTGAAGGGACTACAGGAAAGCTGGGGACGGACTTCTACAAAGGTTTGTAGTGGTAGGACAAGGGGCCATGGATATAAACTGAAGAGGGGCAGACTCAGGCTAGCCATAAGAAGGAATTTCTTCACTATGAGGGTGGTGAGACACTGGCACAGGTTGCCCAAGGACGCTGTGGCTGCCCCATCCCTGGGGGTGTTCAGGCCAGGTTGGATGGGCCTTGGGCAGCCTGGTCTAGTGGGAGGTGTCTCTGCCCATGGCAGGAGGGTTGGATCTGGATGGGCTTTACGGTCCCTTCCAACCCAAACTATTGTATTATTCTATTCTACGGTCCTGCGCTCCCTCCCCCAGCCCGAGACCCTATCCCAGCAGCTCCGGGCCCCGCCGCGGCCACACGAGGCGGCCCGGTCCGCCCCCCCCGGTACCTGCGCCCGCCGGGCCCCGCGCCGCGCCCGTCGCAGCCGTGACGCGCCCGNTCCGCGCTTCAGCCCCTCCGTTCGCACCGCCCCTCGCCTCAGCCCTCCAGCCCCTACGTTACAGCCCCAGTTCCTCCACTAGCTCCTCAGTTGCCTCAGCTTCAGCTCCACCTCCCTCCGCCCAGCTCCCCAACTCCATCCCCTCTGCCCCAGCTCCTTCAGCCTTGGCTCCAGCCCTCCAGTTCCAGCCCCCGAGCTCCAACCCCTCAGCGCCAGTTCCAGCCCCCCAGCTCCAGCCCCTCAGCTCCAGCCCCCAGGCCCTCAGCCCCAGCTCCAGTCCCCCAGCCGCTCAGTTCTCTCCACCCAGCTCCCCAACTTCAGCCCCTCCGTCCCTACTCTCTCCGCTCCCTCTGTCCAAGCCCTTCCTACCCAACTCCTTGGCCCCAGCCCCTCCGTCCAGGGTCCCTCTGCTCAGGCCGAGCTCCATCCCCTCCAGCTGTGCCCTTTACACCTTCGTTGGCTGCTCTTGCACAGGAGCCAGGAAGGAGGGAAGAAAGAGTTGTTCACCTCCAGCCCTCCTTTGTCTTTAAGCATCCCTGGGTGAGGACATGTGCCCAGGGCCCTTCCGATCCCCCATCCCAGCCCCGCCATGGCCCCCCAAGGATGAGATGAGTGTCCATGGGTGGCGGGTCACCAAAAGGGACCTATCCCAGCAGGAGCTTGTGTTTTCCCATATAGGGTGTGGAGCCCCTTTTTCCCAGGGAATGGCTCAGCCTTTGCTCCCTCGCCTGGAGCAATGAGCTTCCAGAAAGTTCTGCCTGCATTCCCTAGGGAAACACAGCTCGACCTGACTGGCCTTGAGGGGTTCGTAAAGCTGTGGGAGAAATGAGAATAAGGGCTGAGAAGGAGCACGATCATTCTCTAAACCCCAAACGGCACGGTGCCAACTCCCATCATATCTCATGTTGAGGACTCAAGTGATGCCCCAGTGGCGGAGGGATGGAGGAGAGCATCACCTCATCTTCTGTGGAGGTGTGAGGACACAGCAGGGCATGCGTGAACCGCCCTGGATATGCAGGTAACGTCCTGGCTCCATTAGGTAACGCTCTGCATCGTGCCGCGTTCACCAGTGACCTGTAATGCACAACAGTGGAGAAAAAGTCATCCACACCAGGGATGCAGTAATGGAGAGCTGTTTAGGTGACAATTTATGATTTCTTTTGTACTGAATGTGATTGCATCTAGTATAAGGGATTTTTTGCCCATTGCCATCAGTGAGAACATGTTTTCTGTTATGCTATTGAGGTGCCCCTAGCATAATTGCAGCAGTCTTTGTTATTTAGTTATGAAACTCTGCTCCATCTAATCTAAACATAATGTATGCAGTTCCAGAGGTTTCTTAAACTGCTAACTCCTACTCAGCTGTTTTTCTGACTGGCAATCATGGCTCTAATATGCCTTTAGATTTGCACCTACCTTGTTTGGGTTTTTTTCCTGTCATTTTTAGTGCCATTGGTTATCTTTGTCATTGTTTATTTTCTTTCAGCCTTTCTTTTCCACGATGAACTGCTATTCAGGTCACTATGGACCTGGCTGCAAGATCAAGATGCTTGGCAACTTCTGGTTTCTACAGGCGCTCAGCTCGCTGGAAATGATCAGTACATTTCAACAGACTGCCTAAGCAGTGTGAGAAAATGCTCTGAGGATAATAACTAGGCAAATACATTTTAAGCAATAAATGTAAATGGGAAGAGAGGTTTCATTTGGGAAGTCTAGCAGATGCATCTATAACCAGTTCCTTTAATCTGCTCATACATGAATGTTATGCTACATTTTCAGGTGCTGTTCAGTTGTCAATTAGGAATTGGAAACAACTCAGTTGTATGTAGCAAACCACTTTTCTCTTGCTATTTCTGAATTTGCAATATTCTTCTAGATTTTCAAGATGTTTATTTCCTAATTCTTCAGGTTCATCTTATGCTCATGTGAATGATTTCAGAACACACGTTCACTAGCTAACACCCATCTCCTCTTGCATTTGTACACTGCACAACATTTATAATTAAGCCTCTTAGGAAGTCAGCTGCATGGCCCATGATTAACTTCTCTTAATTCTTCATGGCTAAAGCCCAGTGCAGAGATCTCCAGAGTAATCATCCCACCTTTCTATCCTGAGCTGCATAACAGCAACATAGCGTGTAAGTCAATATGCACTAAGATACCATCCCAGCATGGAAAGGAAGTATTGGTGCCTTTATCGCAGTCTAACAGGCCATCCAGGCTTATCCAAAGAAAGTATTCTCTCAGCAGATGAGCTAGATAAAATGTTGATCAGAGGCTGTTGATACATGGCATAGCATCTGTAATTAAGTCACTAGGGAAGCTGGGCTGGGATGCTGTAACAAAGGTAGGATCCAATTTATACACAGCTTTCAACAAATCTTACAATGCTGACTGAGTAAAGCACAGTGCGGTAACAGCCACTTCTAACTTACTGCATGCCAGGAATTTGTCAAACAGTGGTGAGGGGAAGAGGGCAGTGGGTACCCTGATTAAACATGTAAATCAGATGTATGTTGATTGTTTTGCGCCTGTGACTCTTTCCATGTCTTCTTTTCAGAGAAAAGCTTTATGAAGGGGAGGTTTCTGTACCAGAAGTGCTATAGTGAATGGCACATTAGGGCTACTACCGCCTTATAATAATGACTGGTATTCCCTGTTCTGCAAGACTGGGAGGGAAAGGGCATGTCCAATGAACAGAAACGGATCCTTTGATTTTGGTTCTTGAGGTGACCTTGGCTACAGCATATTTATAGCGTGGAAGACTTGATTGCTTCTCTGTTCATGTAGTAATAGATTGTGGAATAAGACAAAGGGAGCCTTCAGTACCTACCCTGATATTTATTTTATTTATTTTTAAGAGAAACACTGAAAAAAAGGGGTGTAATGTAAGAAATTGTTCCTAGTTTTATTTCTTTTGTTCTAAATTGAAAATAAAACCTGAGCAATTCACATTAAAAACATCACAGTCAGAACTATCTTTGCAGCTGAAGTAATACTCCAAAATTACATTTATTCTGAGGACTCTGGCTATGATTTTACTCTTATATTCATGTAATACTTGCTGAACAGTGGCGTTACTTGCAATTTACACTATTCTGAAGCCTGAGCCTTCTGTGAAGCTAGTAAAAAGTAGGGGAAGATGTTGTGAGGTCAAAAAGGCAGAGGAGACCTGGAGAGAGGATTTGTTCTTTGATCCAGGAGACAAGAGACTAAACTTACACGGGTGCCGAGACCTTGGCTTCTGCTGGAGATCTGTGTACTCAGCATCTCAGTCTATCAGACCTGGAATAACTCGGAAATCTGGCTGGCAGCCAAACACAACACATTTTTATTTGAAGCAGCCCATGGTTTTTATTTTGTAATTATTTCCTCTGTGTATATATCATTATTTTTAAATCCCAGGCAGTTTGGTAGTGCGCATGTGCTTCCCTTTGTCGGAGTGAGGGTACTGGTTGTGGTACTGAAAGAGCCATGGTGGGGAAAAATTCCAGCTGATGGCTCCTGAAATTATAAACTCACGTTGGAGGAAGGAACTACGACTCAGATCTGCTTTTACATGGGTAGATACATGCTCTGTTTGGATAGCATGGTAAATGTGGATTCTGCTGTGAGAAATACACGTCAGAGGAAGGTAAAGAAAGTATCATGTGAAGGTGAAAGTCAGATCACATCAGTCCCTGACTATGGAAGTTGGGTTGGAACTGGGTGATTTTTAAGGTTTCTTACAACCCAAACCATTCTATGGTTCTATGATTCACATTATTTCTACCAACAGTGAGATTCTCAGCTGCATCTTAATTTTAGGACCTGCTTGTGTTCTTACAAAAAGACCAATGGAAGTCACTGTTCTCATGGATTTCAGGTGAGAATTAGATGGCTCCCATCACAGCTTTTGTGCCTTCAGTGGGAAACTAGCCACTCGCCAATAAAACTTAAGATGGGGGGTTTTTTTGGCACATGACAAGAGCAGGAGACTCACTGTGCCTCACACAATCAACTCGCTGTCCTGCAAACTAAATTATAGAAGGAGCCCACAGTGTTGCAGGCACTGGGGTAAAGCACAGGGCCTTTCTCCTGTGGAATCCATAGTTACTGCCTGGCCAGCTTGGTCTGGTTTGTCACTTGTGCCATAGAATCATAGAATCACTAGGTTGGAAAGGACCTGCATGATCATTGAGTCCAACCATTCCTATCAATCACTAAACCATGCCCCTCAGCACCTCATCCACCCATCCCTTAAACACCTCCAGGGAAGGTGACTCAACCACCTCCCTGGGCAGCCTATGCCAGTACCCAATGACCCTTTCCATGAAAGTTTTTTTCCTGATGTCAAGCCTGAACCTCACCTGGTGGAGCTTGAGGCCATTACCCCTTGTCCTGTCCCTTGTCACTTGGGAGAAGAGGCCAGCTCCCTCCTCTTTACAACCTCCTTTCAGGTAGTTGTAGAGAGCAATGAGGTATCCCCTCAGCCTCCTCTTCTCCAGGATAAACAACCTCAGCTCTCTCAGACGTTCCTCAGAAGACCTCTTCTCCAGCCCCCTCACCAGCTTCATTGCTCTTCTCTGGACTCGCTTCAGAGCCTCAGCATCCTTCTTGTGGTGAGGGGCCCAGAACTAAATGCAGTATCCAAGGTGCAGTCTCACCAGTGCCGAGTACAGAGGAAGAACCTCCCTGGACCTGCTGGTNACTAGGGTGGAATCGAGTCCAACCATTCCTATCTGTCACTAAACCATGTCCCCGAGCACCCCGTCTACTCATCTTTTAAACGCCTCCAGGGAAGGTGACTCAACCACCTCCCTGGGCAGCCTGTTCCAGTGCCCGATGACCCTATCTGTGACTTTTTTTCCCTAATGTTCAGCCTGAACCTCCCCAGCGGAGCTTGAGGCCATTCCTCGGTGCCCCGTCCCCTGTCCCTTGGAAGAAGCGCCCAGCTCCCTCCGTGGCTTTCGCTTTCGCCCCAGCCCCGCCGCGGGGTCACCGCGGGGTCACGCCCTGCCCGGGACCCCGCGCGCGCGACCCCACGCCGAGCAAGATGGCGGCGAGCCCGCGCGCGGCCGGCGGCGGGGGGCGCTGGCCCCGCCCCTCGGCCCCTCGCCCAGTGGAATGAATGGGCTATAAATAGCGGCCAATGGTGGCGCGCGCGCGCTCGGTATAAAAGCGGCGAGGCGGCAGCTCAGCGGCTCCAGTCGAGCAGGGCGGCGGTACGAGTGGGACTGAGGCGGAGCGCGCGGTGAGTGCGGGGCGGCGGCGGCTCGCCTTGTAAGGGATCTCTAAGGGTTTTTATATATATATTTATATTCCTTTCTATTTTTGCGTGGGGTGTAGCCACTCGCGCTGAGGGAGGGAGGGGAGTGGGGGGGCTCGGCGCAGGTGCGCATTCATCCCTCCCTAAAACCAGATTAACCCGGTATTTAGCAGGGTAGTTACATATGCTCGCCCCAGCCAGGTCCCCTTCTGGGGGAGGCGTCTGTTGGATAATGGCTCGCCGGCTGCTCCCCAGCGCTCCCGGGCAGCCGGCTGTTCCCAAGCCCCTCGCACGCCGGGTGCAGCCCGGGGCATCGCGGGGCGGCGCCGCTTACCTGCGGTCCCGACCCAGCCCGCTCCTGCCCTCTCCGTGGCTTCCTAGCTACCCCACCTCGCCGCCTGGCTTCTTCTTTCCCCCCTCCTCAGCTCCACCAACTCGCCCTCTGGCTTCTCCTTCTCCCCCTTCCATACTCGTCCACTGGATTTTCCTTTCCCAGGGGAGGTTCAGGCTCGGCATAAGGAAAAAAAAAAGGGTCATTAGGCATTGGAGCGGTCTGCCCAGGGAGGTTGGTTGACTCCTTCCCTGGAGGTGTTTAAGGTGCGGGTGGATGAGGTACTGAGGGGCATGGTTTAGAGATTGGTGGGCATGGTTGGACTCGATGATCCGGTGGGTCTCTTCCAACCTGGTTATTCTATGATTCCTCTTTCCCAACCTCCCCGGCTCGCCCTCTGGCTTCTCCTTTTCCCTGTCCCCAACTCCCCCCGCTCCCCCTCTCGCTTCTCCTCCCCCTGCTCCAGCTCGCCCCCTGGCTTCTCCTCCGCCCCCCGCCCCGGTCCTGTCCCTAGCTCGCAGCTTGCCCTCTGGTCCTCACAGCAAGCCCCCTGGCCTCTCCCCTCCCCCCCCGCCCCATGGGGCCCACCCGGTGCTGCCATTGCCCTGCACCCTTGGGCACGTCACCTCTCCCGACGATGCTTAAGGACAAGGCTGGTTGGAGGTGAACAGCTCTTTTATTCTTCCCACCTTCCTGGCTCTTGAGGAAGAGCAGCCAACAAAGGTGTGAAGGGCACGGGTGGAGCTGCAGCCAAGGTGACCTTGCCCGGGCTCTCCTCCCCGCGGCAGTGCGGATGCCCCAAGCCCTCTGTGATGGGCGTCCCCTCTCTCTCCCCTAGTGACTGCAGTAGGGACAGCCATGCCCTTCTCAAACAGCCACAACCTCCTGAAGATGAAGTACTCTGCTGATGATGAGTTCCCCGACTTGAGCCTTCACAACAATCACATGGCCAAGGTGCTGACCCCGGACATATACAAGAAGTTGAGGGATAAACAGACCGCCAGTGGATTTACCCTGGATGATGTCATCCAGACTGGGGTTGACAACCCAGGTAACGGCTGGGAACTGTTAGATCTGCGTAATGATCTGTTCTCCCTCCTTACTGGAAGTGCTTCTTGACCACAGGACCAAAGGCTCTTGAGCTGTTATAAAACCTTGAGAGGTGGCTATGAGTGCATGGCAGTGTTAAAGGAGGCCTTGTTCCATCAAGCCATGTTCCTTGTTGTGATCCGACATATCCATTCCCAGTTACACTTGAATTATGTAACTGCTCTGCTAAATACTTTCAATCTGCACAAAAAAAGCCCCAACCCTAACGGGAGTGCATTCTAATTATAACACAACTAGGGGGAGAAAAAAAAAAATGTGGGCTTACATGGCAATTCCAAACTGGTTATGTGATGTTCTCTAGCACTTCTATGAAAAAGGGGGAGCAGATGTCTTTGCATGTTAACATTACAGTGTTTATTTTTACTCTAGCAATATCAAAATGGCCCAACTAAATAATCAGAGACTGTCTCCCGAGGAGGAGTACCCGGACCTGAGCACCCACAACAACCACATGGCCAAAGTTCTAACCCTGGATTTGTACAAGAAACTGAGAGACAGAGTCACGCCCAGTGGCTTCACCCTGGATGATGTCATTCAGACTGGGGTTGATAATCCTGGTAAAATGTGTTGAGAATATTCTGTGTGAACCAGCTGGAGTAACTGGTGCTTTTGAATATGATGACTTAAAACTAGTCTCATGTATTTATGTGCAGAAATGCAGCTCTGCCTGTAGCAGAAGGAACAGAAAGCAAAGCATGCTTGCCTACAGCAAAGCATGATTGCTTAGATGTAAAGATCTATCCGATGGTCTAAATTGACTGCTGAAAATAGATGTGCTGTGCATATTTGTCCTAAACAGAGCTTGGCAAACGGGTGGTTTAATGGCAACAGCTATGGGTTTCCATAGTGCTGTGTTTGACTAACTGGATGACGTATGAAATTTAGGGTCTCTCCAAATGTTTTCTATATAAGAATGCATTTCTAAGTGACTAAAACTACCCCTAAAGAACTTGCCTGTTTAGTGCTGCACTGGAGAACAGGCAAACATCACCCAAACTTAGCTTTTCTGACTTTATTACCATTCCAGGCCATCCCTTCATAATGACAGTAGGATGTGTAGCTGGTGATGAAGAATCCTATGAAGTGTTTAAGGAACTCTTTGATCCAGTTATTGAAGACAGACATGGTGGCTACAAACCAACTGATCAGCACAAGACTGACCTGAACGCTGATAACCTGCAGGTATAAACTTCTGATCAATTACTGGTATTGCTAGTCCAAGGACTGGGTAAAGTTGTTGGCAGCTGCCTAAAATGATTACTCAGGCTCTGTCCCCTCGCTTTGACCCAGCACAGACCCACAGGCTGTGTGTCCAGTGCTGTCAAACTTGAGAGGCTGCTGCAGGATGTCACTGGAGGGGTAGAATGAGGCAGCTGGTGTGCAGCAGGAGCTTGCTTCATGTGCTGCTGCAGCGTGGGTTGTACCAAATGTGTATTTCTGAACTGTAGTAGTTGAGGTAAACAATGCTGTCTTAGGAATCAAGGACTATCATAAAACTTAATGCCTTCTTCTCTCTGGTCTTGGGTCTAAAAATCACCTGGTGCTGTCATCCTACAGAACAGATATTGCTATGGCTTAAGAGTAAGAATTTCTGCATGTTTTATGGATTTCAAATGTTATTGTAGGTTCTTGAGAATTCCTAATGCCATTGTGATTGGCTAGCCAAGAAATACTGTCCTGAAGTAAGACACTGGTATGCAGGCCAAGTAGTCAATATCTCCAGCTTAATGTCCATGCTTAAATACATGGCAGCTATGTGTATTTAGGGCAGGTATCTCATCAGCAGGGTTATATTCTCTGGTTTCCTAATCTTGTAGGGAGGTGATGACCTGGATCCCAATTATGTGCTAAGTTCCCGTGTCAGAACTGGTAGAAGCATCCGTGGATTCTGTCTTCCTCCACACTGTAGTCGAGGAGAGAGGCGGGCTATCGAAAAGCTCTCTGTTGAAGGTAAAGTGAGAACTGGGTGCGTGGGGGAAACCACTGATGTCTTTTGCATGAGAGGTGTTCTTTGTAGTTTGAAAATAGGGACTGAAGGTGGAGCCTTGCCTGAAAAAGGCTTGTTATGTTACAGCTGCTTCAGCATTGCAGCTTGTAGCTGAGAGCAAGAGCACATGTCAGAGGGAAAGTGGGCTGTGTTAAGTTGACCTTTGCTGATCTTGAAAACTTCTTTCCATGTTTATGGGGAAAGAGGTTGGCTCATGGAGGCTCAAACTTGAAATATAACAGGTATGTAGCAACTCCAGGGCTTGAGTCATAGTTACAGTATTTTGTGGCTGCTTTTAACTGACTTTCATTAATGCTCAGCTTGCATAGAGGTGCAGTCTTGCTCCAAATGTGCAGTTGACTAGAGTAAGCATGAGTTTTCAGTGGAATTCCTCAGCTGCAGTTTTTTTCTCTTGCCTCCCAGCTCCATTAAGTGAGAGGGAAGGGTACACTCAAGGTGCTGTTGTGGAGAGAGTGTAGCTGTTTCAAAATGTCTCAAGGGCAGGGTAACAGTCCTTGACTGGAATAATGCTGTTTTATATTAATGACCTTGATCATCCTTGGAAGAAAGCACTCTGCTTCTCCAGTGAAGCAGGAGAAAAGATTCTTTACTGCATATAAGGGAACAAAGGCTACTTGTATAAGCCTGGAAGGTGCAGACAAATCATCTGATATTTACTGCTTTAAGTTCTGTAATGCTGCAGAGGCATTGCCATTGCAGATGAAAGCGAGGGAGGAACCAGACAGATCAGACATTGCTGTGCTTTGTGTGTGGTCTCCGAAGTGCTGGGAATGTCTAGCATCTTTGGTCCCATCCTAGAAATTACTCTGTTTCAGCTCTTGGTAGTCTGGATGGAGATCTCAAGGGGAAGTACTATGCACTGAGGAACATGACTGATGCAGAGCAGCAGCAGCTGATTGATGACCACTTCTTGTTTGACAAGCCAGTTTCTCCTCTTCTGTTGGCATCTGGGATGGCACGAGACTGGCCTGATGCCAGGGGAATCTGGTGAGTATATGTGGAAGGGAGGAGTCCCACAAGGTCCCTGCAAAAAGAAAAACTTGCAGTTTGAGCTGTGGCTCGTACCATTGGGTGAAATGGCAGCTTCTGGAATCTAATAAGAAACTTGTCTGGTGTCCTTTGGGAAGGTGCATCTAAATCAGCAGAATTTGGACAACTGTTACTGTGCATCTCGTTGGGATGGTGGGGACAAGGCAGCTTGGTAAGCCTGTACCCAGAGCTTACCTGTCCAGCACAGGCTTGTGAAGCACCAGACAGCTTGATAAAAGTAGATAACCTTTACAAAAGTAGATGTGTCACCATATCTAGCTTCTGTCCCAGGAACCTCAGAGTAGCTTGTGGTAACAAACCATAGCATTGGCTTAGCTTACACTTGATTCTGGAGGCACAGTTGCTCCACTGTAGTCTCATAGTTTCTGCTTGCAGAAACTTGCTGATGCTGAACCAATATGGCTTTACCTATACTGGTGATGAGGTTTTTCCCTCCTGCCTCTAGAGGCTTTGTGACATGAGTTGACTGATGCAGAGGTGCAGAATGGAAGGATTCTGGATGAAGGTCACCTACATGAAACTCTGCATCCCAAGAACTTCTGCAGCATAATTAACTTGCTCCCTTATAAGCTACTGGCTAGGTTTTTATTGGCTGGAATATTCCGATCTTATTACTGTAGCTGCTTCAGTACAACACAGAGGAAGCACCCTTTGTTTCTGTAGGTCACCTTTAAGATTGCATCATCTACCTGCAGATTGCCAGCACTAGATAGCGCTGTCATCTGAGCATGACTAATCTACAGGCTTGAAGTGTAAAGTCTCAGTGTTGTCTGCATAAATAACTTTCCTCAGGTACTAGTTAATTCTTGATCCGAATCAACATGAGAAATTATGAGCATGATAAATATTAGTTGTAGTTCTTGCTGCCAGCTGCAAGCCAGGACAAGAGCGGCCCATTGGTGGTGTTAGCTGTCTGATAAGGTTCAAAGTATAGTTTAATGAATCTGACAAAGTTCTTATAAAACACATTGTGTGTTGTCAAGATGGTGTCAATATAAACATCACTGCCCAGGGCTGCTTCAAAGTCTGTATTGATCACTTCAGTGAGCTGCTGAACAGGTGGAATCTCTTAATCTCTTAAACTTGTAAACTCTGGCCACAAGTGAGCTGGGGGGGGTGACTGGATTTGGGGGTTTGATCCTGTAAGACTGGCTAATGTCATGTTATTCTGACCTGGGTAGATGAAGGCCAATTCAAACTCCCTCTTGAAAAGAGTAAGGTGAAAACTATGAGCTCTGCTAGGTCCTGCATGAACAGAAGTAGTAAGATAAATTTTGTTGAAAAAGTAGATAAGTGAACCTCTCAAAATAAAAGCTACAGTGCTGAGTAATTTGGTGCTACTACAAATATCTCAAAAGTGTCTGTTGGGACAGACAGCAAGTTGTTTGCCTTTTTCTCCTAGGCACAATGATAACAAGACCTTCCTTGTCTGGATCAATGAGGAGGATCACCTTAGAGTTATTTCCATGCAGAAGGGTGGAAACATGAAGGAAGTGTTCACCCGCTTCTGTACTGGGCTAACAAAGGTAAATCAATATTGCCTGAGCCATGGGTTCTAATCGTGTATGTTTCTCTGGTTAGAACTGAGAATGTGAACTCTTTGAAGTCCCCTCAGTGTCCTGCATGTAGATGCTTCATGGTGTGGGTCTTGGAACACCCTGATGAGATGTCAGGACTCGGAAACACCTGTATTGGCAAAGCATTGTGGCTGTGGAGTCTAGAATGTCCTCAGTGGCACCCTTATCCAAGCATCCAAAGTGCACTTAAAGAATTTCTGCATGGTTCTATAAAGCATTAAGAGACCCTAGGTGGGAGGAGTAATCACTTGAATGTGAATATGTAAAGCTGGACTGAAGTTTCTAGGCTGAATGCTTTTTTGCTGCTTCTTATCTTGATATGAACTTGAGGCTTACCAGCCTCTTCCGAATCTTACCAGATGTCCCAGCTTGACACGTACTAAATCAAGCTTCCCAACAGATAGTGACTTTGGATTTTGCAGTGTAGCTTAAACTTAGCCTGTCTCACTGCCAGAAGCAAGATTAAAGCCTTAAAACCCCCTTGTTGGTGGCCCTCTTTCCCAAATGGAAGGGGCTTGTGTGGCTGACTTAAATAGTTGTTCAAACTGTTGTGGCTGTTGCTATGTGACTGGAGCTGTAAATGAGCACTAATGGATGACCTACATCCTTCAGGCAGAGAACAATTTCTAAACATCCATTCTCTCTATTTATAGATAGAAACTCTCTTCAAGTCCAAGAACTACGAATTCATGTGGAATCCACATTTGGGCTACATCCTGACCTGCCCATCGAACCTCGGGACAGGGCTCCGTGCTGGTGTGCACATCAAGCTACCGAACCTTGGGAAACATGAGAAGTTTGGAGAAGTCCTCAAGAAGCTTCGGCTGCAGAAGCGAGGCACAGGTGAGAGGTGATAGTGATAGCTTATCCAGGCTGCCCTAAGACACAGGCAGGAGCCTGGCTAACAGCCAGAGCTGTGTCTTGGTTCACACTGACAACGCCTGTCAGACCATTTGAAAGGTACCCTTGTAGATTATATGGAGAGAACCAAGCCTTAAAATTTTATCTTGGGAAGCTGTTCTTATACCTTGCTGTGTCTGGCTATCCAGATATGGCCTGTGTGGTGTTCTTAGCACCAGATAAGGTGGGCCTGGTGGCAGCTGTTCCTTTTGGAAGCAGAGGTGGAGGATAGTGATTTAACTTCTGGCTAGGAAATCACTGCAGGGAAAACTTGACCTCAGGTTGGACTGCTCAGGGGTTGAAAGAATAAAGAGTTGGCCTAATGGCAGGCTCAGTGGCTCATGTTGGCAGCTTTACTGTCCTGCATATAGGAGGAGGCACAGTGGCAGCTTGTAAATCATCATAGGAATGGTTTGACTTGATGATCCGGTGAGTCTTTTCCAACCTGATGATTCTATGACCATTTTGCTGTGTTCTCACCTCAGGCTAGTGAGGGAAGAAAGGTGGGCTTGCCTGCTCTAGCAGTGGTCAGGGCACTAACTAAATCTCTTGCTCCAGGTGGTGTGGACACTGCTGCTGTTGGAGGAGTGTTCGATGTCTCCAATGCTGATCGTCTTGGCTTCTCTGAGGTGGAGCTGGTGCAGATGGTGGTGGATGGTGTGAAGCTGCTCATTGAAATGGAAAAACGCCTTGAAAACGGCCAGTCCATTGATGACCTCATGCCAGATCAGAAATAAAGCACTTTATTCTCATGTTTCCTAACTTATTGGATGAATAATAAAATGTCACTCCAATTCAACCCCCTGGGCTCAGCCCACTTAGTTACACTGTAGAGAAGTCTTCCATCCATCTGTGTTAGAGTTTATTTTTTTGATGGTTGAGATGTTGCTGAAAATGAAATAAACTATTGTTTTGGCTTGAGATGTCTTAGTGTTAACTGAATGTCTTTGAGATTTAAGTGACTTGTATTTCTTAGTTGTGCTGGGTTGGTTTTGTAAGCTAGCACATCTTCCTGACTGCTGTAGTCTAAGGGAGTTGGAGTGTGGTGAAAGCAGTATCAAAAGTGAATCTTTAACTTGATTGCAGTTGCTGTAAGCTTGAGAACTAGTGTTAAATGTGAGTCACTCCAAACATGCCCTACTTCTAAGACTTGTGCATCTGCTCATGGCATCTGTACACTCATTATCCTGACTGCAGCAGGCCACGCTGGCTCCTGGAAGGGAAGGGAGACAGATGTGGGTACAAAGGGCTCCTGTCTGAGATGACTCCTTGTGGAGCTGCAGGGCAATTGCTCTAGGGTCAAACTTTGGCCTGTAATAATACTCAACGCTAAGCTAATTTGTGGGGAGATAATATCTAACCTAGAGAGGTGCAGAGGGTTGGGCTAAGCAGCTAATTGCTCTTTTGGGGGCAAGGAGGAAAGTGAAACTTAGATGAAGCCCACGCTTCTCCCCAAGTGGTTTCAGCCTAGCAGGGGAAGAGGTGCAGGCTGTGAGCTGCCAGCGATGTCAAGCTATCAGATAACTGTAGATCGTGTCAGCTGACTTGCTGGCCTGTGAATCTGAGAACAAGCAGTATAGTCAATTAAAACATGTTAAATAGTTGGGGTTTTTTTTCCCAAAGTGTGTCTGGTTTGCAAGGCTTTGGGTGTGAGCTCACCTCAAGAACCTCTGTTCTCCAGAATGGATGTAGTCAGGTTGTGTGGAAGCATCACCTTATTAACCTACCAGAGCAATGTTTTTCTGGAAATATTGATAGAAAGGAGCATTACAACCTTAGCAGCCGCAGGTTTTGCAGCTCATGCAACCTGGGCAGCAGATAGCACCTGCTCAACAGCTCTACTCCTTGCTAAAACCTGGCTTTTAGCGAGGGAACGTGATGAAAGGTTGAAACATAACTTCACAGCATGCAGCTTTATATAGGCTGGGGGAGATAACTGCAGCTTGCTTTTGTCGAGGCTGTGGTATTCATAAGGCTGTGATTGCAGGGTGTCACTTAGCTGAAGTGATGGCTTCAGCTGGGTTGGGGTAAGATAATTACATTTTGGTGAGGGAAATGCTGAGTGAACATCTTGGATGAGTCGTTTCATACTTTTTTAAATATAGCTTTCTACATTATTCAAATTTAACTGTGTGGGAAAGAGGGGATCACATGTGAGAAGTTTGTTCTGTGCTGGGATATGTTCCTGTCTTTAAGATAATCAGTACAGGGATTTTTCTGTACGAGGCTTGTGAGAGCAGGGAAGGGAAAATGGTACAAGAGACAATCGGTTGGTTCTGTATATTCTTTAGATCCCCCTTGCTGTGTTTCCTGTTACTGTTCACTGATGCTTGGCAAATAGTCGGTGCTGCCTCTTGTAATTAGAGTGTTCGTTTAGTGATGCCTCTCCTCAGCACAGCATCGTTACTATGCCCACAGCAATTAGCTAATGGAAGGAGGTTCCTGAAAACTTGCAAAGTTTTGGGGTTTTTTAGCTATATCAGGTGTACTAATAAAAATATCTCCCTATGCATCTTGTTTCTCCTAGACCAGGGGAGCTGCTGTATCCCTCTGTCTGTGTTCAGCTTCTGGGTCCCTGCAGTCTGAGGCAGCACCTGTAGCTGACTAAGAAAGTGTGATTAAATCAGTGAGCTAGTCTTCTATGCTTCGTAGAATGGGTTGGGTTGGAAGGGACCTTAAAGATCATCAAGTTCCAGCCCTCCTGCCACAGACTGGGACACTTCCAACAGGATCAGGTTGCTCAAAGCCTCATCCAGCCTGGCCTTGACCCCCTCCAGATACGGGTCATCCATAGCTTCTCTGGGTAACCTGTGCCAGTGCCTCACCTCCCTCACAGTAAAACATTTCTTCCTAATTTCTATGTCTCCCTTCTTTCATCTTAAAACCATTCCCCCTCATCCTGTCCTTGCACTCTCTGGTAATGATCCCCTCCCTGGCTTTCATGTGACCTCTTTCAGGTACTGGAAGGCCACTATAAGGTCTCCCTGAATGTCTTCCTTCTCTACTCCAGGCTGAACAACCCAGATTCTCTCAGCCTGCTTACATCCAACTAGAAAATATTTCTTTTTAATTGGATTTGAAAAGAACCCACCACCACCTTTGCTACGTTCCCTCCTGTTGCTGCTGTGAAGTATAACATGATCATGCTTTGTTTCAGCTCAAACAAAGCAAATAGTCCAGAGAATAAACCTATCATGGCAAAACACTGGATGTAGTGATCTTCCTCAGGTGGGACTTGCTAAAACCCCGTGATCAAGAGAGAAACAAACCCCCGAGCCCTTTGCCTTCCAGGCTTTGGATTGATTCTCAGCATTACTCACCATCACACCCCGGGTAGCTACAGTGGGTTGCTCAGACACTGTGGCCATATGAATTGTGTCACACAGAGGGGCCATGCACTGGTGCTCTGGACACCTGAAACCGTGCTGGACAATGGTGAAGTGCCGTGGGTCGGGCCTTGAACTGAAGGAAGGAGAGGGAGGTTGTCTGTTGCTGCTTTGCTTTATACAGAGGAGCAGCAAGCAGCCTGGCTGGTGGAGCCAGACGTGTCACGTAGCTTTTGGGAAGGACTCAGGAGCTGGCGCGGCTGGCAGGGCTGTCTGGACGGGTGAGCTCATGCTCTGCATCACACCCAGGGCTGGTGGCATCATCCCTCACCAAGCCTGGAGCCATGCACGGGCTTCTTGTCAGCTGAAAATGTGCTGACGATACGTGTCTGCCAGGTGGAGGAGGATAGGGACTGGGAAGCCCTCCAGGGTGTACAGGCATGTGTTGTTGCATCTCTGGTCTTCCCTGAGAAGTTTCAGCAGAACTTCTCTTGCTGGCAGCTGAGCTCCACTGACTGTTGTGCAGGCCTTGCGTTAGCCTCTTCTGCTGCTGTCACTTGCCCTGCTCCCACAGGTGACTGTGTTGCCTCTAGGCTGCTGGCTTGATGGCTGAAACACACTGTTTCAAGGGGGATTTCTTTCTATTCATTGTCTTATTCTGAACTTTCCTATTCTCCTCCGGGGAGCAGTGGCTGAGCTCTGGTCTGTGTGCGATGCCCATGCAGGTGATGCCTGTGCAGGCAGCAGCCCCGTCCCCATCCCTCTCAGCACTTGTCCTGCTGGAGCCATAGGGTCCTTGTTTGAGGAATCAAGCTTCTTGGGGACTGTTTACCTCTCACGTTACACTTACTGGCAGCCGACTGCACTTAAATGCTCCTCGTTCCAGTTTTGTGCTCTCTACTGGAAAATCATTCATGGTCTTTCATCCACTTGTGGATTAAGCCACAAGGAGAACAGTGATAAGCTCAGCATTATGGTGTTGGCCCTGGGTGCTCTGCCATGCCAGTGGAACCTCCCGGGCCTAAGTGAAGCAGTCAATCTCCCCACACAGTCTAAGTGCCCCGAGGCAAGCAGGGGGGCAGGACAGCTGCATTGCGAGGAGGTCCCTGTGCTCCTGGGAGGCCCCTGTGTCTTGGGACAAGGTGGCCAAACTGAGAGACTCCTTTCATGAAAACAAAGTGTGGAGCAAGGTGGTTTGATCTGCTAGATGCTTGGTGAGAACCCTGCTGGGGCACAGGACACTGCTGCTGCAGTCCCGTCCCCCACTAGGATTCTCGCTCAGCTCAGCTCATCATGGCTAAGCTCGGCTTGCCTCAGCTCAGCTCGACTTAACTTCCACTACAGCTGAGGCCAGGGCAATGCTTTCCTCCAGCTTTCCATTTTGCCCAGCATAATTAATCCATCACTAGGCCAAGAAGAAAAAAGGCAGTGCTATTGCTATGTCTCCAGCATCCATCTGGGAGGGAGGACGTTTAGGCTTGAGTGTGTCCTCAGATCAGTGTTGCTGTATTTTTACACAATGTGGAATAGCTTGAGCAGGAGAGTTTGATTATTTATTGTCTTTGCTTCACCCACTCACAAAAAAATGTGGTAGAGTGGTGGGCAGGGCAGTCTTCTGGGAATGTAAATGGCGTTGCAGCCTCTTCATCACCTGTTTTCTTCTCTTTTTCCTGGGGAAGTAGCAGTCCACTTTGGCTGCCTTGTGCTCCTCTGGCCAGTCTGCTTTTTCACCTCTTCTGAAAAATTGTGGTTACAAACATGGAAGAAGTCCAGGTGAACATTTTCTCCAGCCCTCCACCAGTGGGACAGGGCACTTCTCCATCATCCTGAGACTTTGCTGAGACAATTTATCCCTCGTGGAGGGGGAGCCAAGCCCAGAGCTGGAGGAGGACAAGCTGTAGCCTAGGATGTTATGGTGAGAGGCCAGCCAGAGCCAGGTCTCTTACATCATTTGATCCTCTTCCTCGGCCTTTGATATTTTGGGGTTTATTTTCTTGCGCAGAAATCATGCAAGCTCCTGCCCAGGCACAGTTTGATGCTCAAAAGACTTGCCCTGTCCTCCCAGCATCCATGCCCCACCGGCTACGACCTGTGGCCACCACATGGGCAAACCCAACAGCAAAGCTTGGGCTGCAGAGGTGTTTGTGTGTGGAGATACTGGGTTTCTCTCACCTATGCAAAGACCATCTTTATTTTTTTAATTCAAATGTTTCATGGATCCAGGTTGAGCACATTGGGTGCATCTACTGCATCTACTATGGGTCTTGTAATTAAATCAGGAGTGTGGGCTCAAACTGGGATCAACAATTAACGGGGAAAATCTGCACTACCAGACAGAGTAAAAATAAACAGAGCTCCATCCAAACCCATCGAAGTTTTTTGTTTTTCTCCTCCAGCTGGTGAGTAAGACCACAAAAACCCACATATACACTTTTATATATCAGTGTATATTTATATGTATACATATACATGTATATTTTTGTATACATATATATATATATGTGAGTGCATCTACATAAATCTAAACTTTCAATGAGCAAAATGACCCCTACTTAACACCCAGGAAAACAGACAGAAAAGGTAACACTCAGAAAAATGTGAACATTTAGGTTTTTATTGAATGTCAATAGTTGCAGCTAGAAATACATAGAATGAGCAACCCCAAACTTTCTACGATGCAATTTCAGAATGCAACCAGAATTGAAGATTAATTTGACAGAAGCGCACAGTGAGCACTAGATCTTTGTGAAGACTTTGGCTTCCCACTGTTTTGTGCAAGTGGGTGTGAAGTTTGGCCAGTGACTCAGTCTGATTGCTCTTTCCACATTCATTATTGATACCCCAGGATGCTGGGCCATCTCGTTTAAATTATGTATCACCTCAAAAGGTTGGACCAGATGATCCTTAAGTTCCCTTCCAACCTGGCATTCTATGATTATATGATAATAAAATGTGACGTGGAGACCTTGGAAATGTCATTTATATTTTTGCAGTGTCTTATTCTGATGGTGTTTAATGGTAGTACTTGAGCACAGCAAAGACCTGGATTACTTGGGAATAAGTGAGGCTGGACAAATAAGTGAATTAACTCAACTGAAGGCACATGTTCTTTACCCTAATCTGTCAGCACAGTTGGCACATAGAATTATACAATAGTTTGGGTTGGAAAGGACCTTAAAGATTTTCCAGTTCCAACTCCCTCTGCCGTAGAATGTCCCACTAGCTCAGCCCGCCCAAGGCCCCATCCAGCCTGGCCTTGAACACCTCCAGGGATGGAACATCCACAGCTTCTCTGGGCAACCTATGTCAGTGCCTCACCACTGCCATGGTGAAGAAATTCCTCCTTGTCTGGTCTAAATCTACCCCTCTCCAGTTTATGCCCATTGCCCCTCATCCTATCACCACAAGCCTTTGTGAACAGATCCTCTCCTGCTTTCTTGCAGCCCCTTCAGGTACTGGAAGGTTTTTATAACATCTCAGAGCCTTCTCTTCTCCAGGCTGACCAAGCCCAACTCTCTCAGCCTGCCCTCATATGGGAGGTGCTCCAGCTCTTGGATCATCTTTGTAGCCCTCCTCTGGACTGTTCCAATAGTTCCATATCCTTCTTATGTTGAAGATTCCAGAACTGCACACAGTACTCCAGATGAGGTATCCCAAGAGAGGAATAGAAGGGCAGAACTACCTCCCTTGCCCTGCTGGCCACACTTCTTTTGATGCAGCCCGGGACACTGTTGGCCTTCTGGCTGCAAGTGCACACTGCTGGCTCCAAGAACAGTTTTGTTGGGATGTATAGTGGCTCTCTGCAGTTCACACACTGCACGAATTAAAAGCAGAGTGAAACTGGAGGGAAAAAAAGACAGCAAGTTCAGTGCTGGCACCAGCTCTCTCCTCGGGAGCTAACAGAGGTCATACACTCTGTTGGGACAGGGGGAATTTCTCATGCTTCACTGGCCCAGCTGGCCTGGGACAAGCTGGAGGCAACTGTAGGAGTGAGAAGAAAACAAGGTGGTTTTAGGGCACTGGGTGGTGAAGTCATCGCGGGCGGGAAAACTGATGTTACAGTAAGCGTGGGCCAGGCTGCATCCGCCCGCAGAAACTGGGCAGTCTCCCTCCACAGCTGTGGTGAAATCCCCTGAATCATCCCTAATCGCTGCTGAGGCTGACGACATTCCTGGGCTGCGGGGCAGAGCGTGCCTGCAATTCCCGGGAAGCCGTTGGGGCTCTCCCATGCTGGCCGCGCTGGGAGCAAGCAGCTGGGCACGTCTGGATGGTGCGAGAGGAGAGGTCTCCTGCGGGGATGGACACCAGGAGGGCCATGGGATCATGCTTCTCCTCAGAATGGCTGTCCTCTTGAAAGGGCACTGGGATACCATCGTCCTGGATATCTGCTGTAACAGCCTCCGAGCTGGGACTTGTTCAGGAGAGATGGCTCCAGAGATATTTGTGGGAACACGCATAAGAGGATTGCAATGGACAGGAGCATTCCGGGCCCCAGAGCACCATGTCTTTTTCATGAGAGAAGGATAGTTGTTGTTTTGTTTTGGTTTTTTTTTTTATAAGCCTCCTTTTTGAAGGCAAAATATTGTTGAACATCTCGAGGATAGTCTTTTCCCTAGAGCTGGAATAAATGTTTGCTTTCTCTCTGCCTCTGGGATGTACCTCTGTCCTCTCTGACAGCTCTGCTTCCCCTTCTCTGCCTGGTGNTCCAGAGATATTTGTGGGAACACGCATAAGAAGAGGATTGCAATGGACAGGAGCATTCCGGGCCCCAGAGCACCATGTCCTTGCCATGAGAGAAGGGTAGTTGTTGTTTTGGTTTTTTGTTTTTTTTTAATAAGCCTCCTTTTTGAAGGCAAAATATTGTTGAACATCTCGAGGATAGTCTTTTCCCTAGAGCTGGAATAAATGTTTGCTTTCTCTCTGCCTCTGGGATGTACCTCTGTCCTCTCTGACAGCTCTGCTTCCCCTTCTCTGCCTGGTGAGTGGCACGGGACACTCTCTGCTCCCATGGATGGGTGGTTGATGGGGCCCCAGCAGTTCCCTAAACCTTGCTCTTACCTAGAAAGCAGAAAGGGCCATGAGGAATCAACAGCTCAGCCATTCCCACAGTTCAAAGCCTCAGGAGAGGCTTAAGGATTTCTTACAGCTGTCCTCGAGGTCACAGGAGAACAGAGGTAGAAATACAAAGCCAGGCACGCATGGACATGTACAGCCACTGCAGTGCACCCAGTTGCACCCAGTGCTTGGCCTCAGTGCCAGCTGGTGCTATGGACACCTCCCCATTCTGCCCATGGTTCTCTGGAGGCTGATCCCTGGCCTGCACTGTCTCTCACAACACCCCAGAAGGTCCATCTTTCCCCTCCACAAGACCCTCTTGAAGCTCCATCCCAGCAGTAGGAGGTAAGTGCTGGGGAAGGCTTCCCATCCCCACTGCAGTGACATCCCAAAGAGCTGTGACCTAGCCAGTGTCCCTTGCCACCAGTGACCATCTCTCACTGCAAAGCACCTCCTGATTGCATTAGTGTGGAAGAGAGTCCGGTTGGGAGACAGCGGGGTTTGCATGAGCCTGCTTTCTGCAGTGCTGTGTGAGCTGCACACTGATGTGGCAGCTGCTGCGTATCACACCTGACATCTAAGCATCAACCCCTCCTGTCTAATAACGAAACTGCTCAGTGATTATCTCAACAATGTGACTTACGCTGTGGGGTGCTTGGGAGTGGGGCAGGGCTGAGGGCTCATCAAGGTGAAAGGTTGAGCTAACCTCACAGTCAGTAAGTGGGGGACATGATCAACCCAGAGCCATAAGCTACAAAGCTACATGTTTTCCATCACTTGGTAGGTTTGGCCTTTTCTTTTTTTTTTTTAAAGAAGTGGTTTTTATTTGCAATGAACACTGTGGTTTGGGAATAGACTTGTCAGCAGGATGGAGAACTTGCAGCTCAGCCCACTGGGAGCTGCCTGCCTTGGACTACAGGGAACAGCCTGTGTCACTGCTGAGCTGGAACTGGGTGATGAGGAGAACCTCAGTGGGGCACAAAGAAAGTTCATCTCCGCTGGAACTGCTGTTTGCTGCTGTGGGGCAACACTCCCCAGCATGGGGGTCCGGTTTCTAAATATATCAGAGGGGAGGGGTCCTGTGGCAGCACGGGGCTCTGCTCTGGTTCATGTGTCTCACTTCCTGATAGTAACCTACATTTGGGATGAACCCAGGGCCAACCCCAGGATGGAATCATCAGCCTGGCCCTTGCTGCCACTCCTGGAGCATCCAGCCTCCTTTCCCACCAGAGGCTGCAGATACTTGGCAGTGGTTTATGCCATGTTCTCAGATAGGTGAGAACCACAGGTTTCAGGGTACAGCCCTGGCCTCACCTGAGTCTGTGCATCAACTGGCTGATGCCATGACCCCGATGCTCACTAAGATGACGGGTTCTCCTCTCTTGGGGAGCCTAGGGTGCCTCTGAGGGCTGAACACCCCTCCACACAGCCCCTCCTGCTCCTCTCAAAGTGCCTTTGAATTGAGCCAGGTGATCTTAGTGCCTGGGCATTGCACACCTGAACGTCTGGCTGTAAGCCCCTTGCACATAGTACGAAACACACTTTTAAAAGCACACAAAAGCTGTAATTTCTTTTTCCTCACAAGGAACAGCCCTCAAGCAGTATTTATGAGAAATCACACCAAGCGGTGGGTCAGCTGGTACCCATGAAGCAGATAAGACAGCAGATGGCCAGTGTATTTTTTTCCAAATACTTTTACATAATCAGAGCCTAAGCCAGCAACGACACATCTTTATATTCAGCCTATGAGCCCTTTCAGCCACTACTTTCCTGGGGATCTGAGCATTGTCCTCTCTCATGGTCAGTTCCCTTTTGCTTGGCATTGACGTGGCTGTGTTGAGATTTTTCATATGACTTAGTTCAAGAGTGAAGCCTCCACCAAGAACAATTCTGTTGAGCCAGGATCTTGTGAGGGTTTGTTTAAACACCCAGCGGATGGGCCTTTCAGCTCAGTTTATTCACTTGCTGTTTAAAGCCTGCCCTGAGCAGGAGCCACCAAACCCACGTATCAGATTCTCTGAAAGGGATTTGGAATGAACATATCAAGAACATATAGAGAAATAGTGGAATACATTTATAAATCCAAGAACTAGTTAAGGCTGAAAGGACACGGGAACAGTTAACAAAACAAATCATAGTACTAGGAAGAAAGGTAAAACAACTTTTGAGATGCTAAGAAACATCTTCCAAGTGGTTACCATTGAGGGGGGAAACACTTGTTTGTTTGCCAGCACTCAGTCCCATGACACTTTCAAACACAAACATCCACCATGAAGCCTTTATTAATCCTCCCTTCTGGTTATTGTGTGGGTCATTTAGCATTGCTTAATACTGAGCTTAGGGGAAAACCTAATAAGCCAACCACTAATCTTTGAACTTGGTTCATAATTCTCCGTTTGCTGTTTCTCAACATGTTCTTTCTTGTCCTCCCACCCCACTGAGAAAACTCCTGGAGTGCCGACAGAGGTAATTGTGGATGGCAGCGGCAAGGCAGCTGTGGCGCCGAGCCTGGGCTCATGCTGGTGCCCAGGGGACAGCGGCTGCAGTTTCTAAAGGAGCTGTTGTGAGAGATATTTTGGGACGTGAAAATGAGCCTCAGAGAAAGGTAGCCTGTGGTGAGGGACTATTATCAAGCCACACGGAGACCATGGGATCTTTGGGAAATAAGACAAGAAAATTAAATACGTATATATTTAGTTTAAGTGACGGCGCTTACACTCTGCATGAAGCACGCAGCTAAAGCATGTTTTAGAATTGGCTAAAAGCTTGTCATTATTTTATTTCCTTTCTAAGGCAGAAAAGTCCTCTTCCACCTCTGTGGGGTGGAGGTGGAAAACATGACACTAACCAAGAAGACACCTCCAGGGCAGCAAAAAAAGTGAACTCCCAAACTCTCTCTTTGAAAAGAAAACAAGACTGTTCCCTCAGCTTGCATGAGGCTTAGTGCTAACAGTCCTTTGTGCTTATGTGATGTTGCATTTGCAGAGCATCATGCAGGCTTTTAACTGGCCCTCAGAGAGTATCGTTAGCCCCATTTCATGAGGCAGGGGAAGCAGCTTTGCTGGGGAGAGAGTGGTCGAGGCAGCTCTTGAACATAGTCCTCTGCCTTCCCATTTATCCTCTTCAGAGGTAAGGGTTAATCTGGTTAGTCATTGTCTTCTCCAGATGGAATATAGAAAAAAAGACAATCCTGGTTTAAAATGCAGAACTCTCCTTTAGCTGAGTGTCTCTCTCAGGCACAAACTCGCTCACAACCCCGGGCAAGGATTTCAACCAAGTATTTTTGTCCCAATGTGTTTGGCTTCATTTTCATGCCCTTTTTAGTCTGTCCTTTCATCCAGCTTAGAAAAAACAAACCACCAACAAAAGTAAAAATTAAGTACAAAGGTCTCAAGAGAGCTCAACCCTTCCTCTCCCCTGCGCCTCTCCTGCAGAAATAGAAAATTCCTGCAGCATGTCTCTTGGGAACGGAAAAGACTGCAAAAAGCACATCATTGGAGGTGAAGAGCTTTGTGCTCCGCTTGCACCAGGAGACTCTGTTCTCCCTGACAAATCATCCCCCACCAGTTTGGGGAGGTCACCAAAGGGGTCAACCCCCTCCAACCCAGCTGAGGGCAGAGTCTTGCTGTGACCCAAGCAGTGAGCAGCAAGAAACCCCTGGAATAAACACAGCCCCCTCCTGGTCTGCAGCCCCCAGCTCCTCGTTTTAGGTGCTGTGCTTTACCCTCCACATTTTGGCTATTCTGGGCTGTGGGATCTCTCATGCCCCACGCACTGGGCACTGGTGGTAGCAGGATGGGGCTTTGCCACCACCGGGCAGCTTGGAACTGCAGAAAGCAAGAACAGAAGCACAGTGAGGGTCCACCCGAAGGAGTCCTAGCAAGGAAAGAGTGGAAGAGCAGGGAAGGGCTGGGGAGAAATCCCCTTGCAGGGTAGAAGTGGGGTGTACTGGCACAGCCCTGGCAGGCTGTGTTCCCTTGTTCTCATGGAAACAGGAGCAATGCCCCTCCAGCTTGGCTCTTAGCTTATTTTTAAACACAGCTCCTGGTTATGCTGGTGAGTGTTTCAGCAGCCCCTTTCCCAGGGGATCCCCCTGACAGGACCCCAGGGTGGCCTTTGAGGAGTGAGGCAGTGTGGTAAGGCCAGGAGGGAGAGCACTATCTAATCAGGACATAGCTAGAGCCCCTTAAATGGCAGCGCCAGCCAGACCTGGCCCCACCGAGGCTCTAACAAGCCGGTAGCTTAAGTCCTGTATCTGCTGTAGGTCAAAGTCATGTTTGCCAGAGGCTGGGAGCACAAGCTGGCATCTTTCAATTTCTCCTGCATGCTAAGCAAGCAAAGAACCTTCTGAATAAAAAAAAAATCTCCCTTGGCCCAAGCACAGAGAACGGCCGCCCTTGGAGTAGCTGGGTAGAGCAAGAGACTTCCAAATCAGGGCATCCCGGTCTCCCCATGGAGCCTGCACATGAGCTCTGAATGGGGATTGCTCTTTTCTCCCTGCACTAGAGGTGGGTGCCCATCTGTTCCTATTAAAGGATATTGTTTAATTTCTGGCTGTGCTGATGTATGCGCAGGCTGGAAGCAGCAGCCCAGCAGAAATCCTTGGCAGAGCCACACTAGAACCTCGCATCTGTCTGGGGATGCTCGTGTATTTGAGAACAGCGCAGCTTCAAAACACGGCAGGGTGATGCCAGTGCAGTCGGGGGTGACTGCAGCAGAGCTGAGCCCTCACCCCACCGCTGGGGTGGTGCTTCCATGGGGCAGCAGGGCCTTGCAAGACCTGCAGGTCTGAGTGATGTTTTCTGAGTCTGAACATCCCTCAGCAGTTGGCAAGAAGGAAGCCCAGGGGAGGAGGACACAGCCCTGGTACCACAAGGTCTTGCAGGACAAGCTCCACCACATGGGGTGGGCAGGGCAGCACCTACCAGATGAGAGGAGCTGGTCATAGGGATCTGCACTGCTTGCAGTGAGTGGGGTCACGGCACACGAGTGCACCCATCCCCGGGAACCCACACGCCCAGCTGGATTTGAGCTGGGCTCTGGGGCAGTTATCTTGGCTGGTGGTGAAAGCTGCCATCATCACTGCCTGTGACCAAATGGTGCCAGCAGACAGGGCCCAGCACTTCACTGTCCAGGATCTGGTTACTTCCAACTGCATTCTGCTCCCAACCCAGGCTGACTCCACAGCATCCAGCTGCAGGGTCCCCTCTAGTCTTTGGAGCTGTATTTCCTGATCAGCCATCTTCTGGTCACAAACTCGGTGCCACCATGAGATGCTGCAGTTTGGGGCTGACCTGTTGTAAACCACAGATCATCCCTCCTTGTCACCTCAGAGACCATCAGGCTTAACAGGGTCAAACCTGGCACGATTCATAGAATCATAGAATCACCAGGTTGGAAGAGACTTACTGGATCATTGAGTCCAACCATTCCTATCAATCACTAAACCATGCCCCTCAGCACCTCGTCCACCGTCCCTTAAACACCTCCCTATGGAGCTTTAGATTTTCTGTTGCTGTGTTCACCCCACTGATGTTCAACATGACCCAGAGGTTTACAAAAGCTGTAGCTGCCATTGCTCCAGAGCAGCAAACAGGGAAAAGAGCTCCCTTGCTTTTTCCTACTTGCACAAGGCACTGAGTTTTGTCTTCAGCACAGGCACAGCCAGGTTTAGCTGGCTGTGAGCCAAGACACCCCGTCCCTCCCATCTTCTCCTCCTCCCAGGTCCCCAGTGCCAAGGAGAGGTACTCATCACAGTCGCAGATAACTTTTTCCACGGAAACAGATGCCTGCTTCAGCTGATGTGTTGTCTTTGTGTTGAGCTCCATCCCACCTATTCTGATTGTCACTGTTGTTATTATTTCCATAACTACTGTTCCTCCAGACTTCCGTCTCGTTCCTGCTCTGGGAACACATTACTTCAACCCTGCCTGCTCCCAGCTGAGAGACCTGTCCTTCCTAATAACAAGCGCTCCTTCTTAGATTCTCTGGGGACATCTCTGCAGCACCTCACAAGCTGGGAGGAGCTGGCCAAGAGAGCAGGACTGTGGCAGGATGCACATCCCACAAGCAGCCAGACCAGGAACTGCAAGGAGGAAAAGAGATGATGCTCTCATCTAGCAACAAACCAGAGGGGTGGTTTCTCTTTTCCTCTCCCAAGGGAGAAAACTTCCCTTGAATTCAAGCATATGACAGTCTAAGCAAGAGCCAACACTCGAGGTTTTTCTGGGTTGCTGCTGGCTAAGTGATTAACAAAACATCTTGCTGCTTCCTTTAGCGGTGGTGGCGAGACAGAGTCCCTTTGCCAGGGAGGCTTCAGCTCACACTGCCCAGCTCCTGACCTGGGACGTGCACAGGGCATCTCTGGTGCAGCTGACAGGGGCTGCCACGCTTCATCCACAGCAGAGCTGTCAATGAGATGAACAGCCCTTTTTAGCTCCATTTCAAACAGAGAACAGCTCCAGATGGTGGGGATTTGATCGACTTTCAGGCTCCCCAGAGACATGACAAGGACAGGACAAGAGGGAATGGCCTCAATCTCTGCCAGGGGAGGTTTAGCCTAGACATTAGGAAAAAATTTTTCACGGGAAGGGTCACTGGGCACTGGCAGTGGCTGCCCAGGGAGGTGGTTGAGTTGCCTTCCCTGGAAGTGTTTAAGGGATGAGTGGACGAGGCGCTGAAGGACATGGTTTAGTGTTTGATAGGAATGGTTGGACTCGATGATCTGGTGGGTCTTTTCCAACCTGGTGATTCTATGATTCTATGAATGGCTGACCACCCGCTCGAGTTGACTGGAAATATTTATGATCTCCAAAAAGGAGAGCAGCAGCTTGCATGCAGGACAAATAACCATGGGGGTGATGAATTGTGCCTCCTCCTAATTATTTGCCAAGTTGTGTGACTAATACAACCTTGAAGGTCCTCCTGACAATGCCCTTGGATGCTGTAACCCCCTTTCCTTTGTCTTCACCAGGAGAGAAATTTCAGCAAAATTCCTACAACACTGTGAAAAATTATCACTTTGCTGAGAAGAAAATTTGGGACCTTCTTAGACTTACAGAATCATCAGGTTGGAAAAGACCCACCGGAACATTGAGTCCAACCATAAACTACTTAAACTACTCTGCTTACGTCTAGTGACGGAGAGCTTTTGTTGTCCATCAGAGTGCCCACAGTAAGCACAGCAGCCAGAAAGAGATCTAACTTGAGACTTGGGAGAGTCTGACTCGTACTCTTCCTGCCTCGTGACAGACACTCGTACGTGCTGCACGCCTCCCCGAGAACAAGGCCAGCACCTTCCCTTCCTCTTTCACACAGGGGCCAGCCCAGCCCATGAGGAAGGTCCTTTGGAGGAAGGTCAGCAGAAGAGCATCCAGCCTGCCAAAGGAGAAGTGAGTTTAGCAACTAGACAAGAAAACAGGGCTCAAAAGTGTCCTGGTCCCAACACAGTCTGGATTTAGGCTAGAAAAGAGAAATGAATCCAGCCAAGACAGGAAGAAGCTTCTTTTTAGAATCATAGAATCACCAGGTTGGAAAAGACCCACAGGATCATCGAGTCCAACCATTCCTATCAATCACTAAACCATGTCCCTCAGCACCTTATCCACCTGTCCCTCAAACATCTCCAGGGAAGGTGACTTAATCACCTCCCTGGGCAGCCTCTGCCAGTGCCCAATGACCCTTTCCATGAAAAACCTTTTCCTAATGTCCAGCCTAAACCTCCCCTGGCAGAGCTTGAGGCCATTCCCTCTCATCCTGTACCCTGTCACTTGGGAGAAGAGGCCAGCATGCAAGGCATCCAGAAACCCTTCTTTAGTACAGTCAGTAGGGCACAAGAAGTTGCTGCCAGCATGACCCACACGTGGAGATAGTCCATCAGCACGCTTGTCCACATGGTAATTAAACAAAGGGTAAGTTACAGTAGCAAGCATTGACTTTGCCCGCTCAGCTTGCTGTGATCTACACAGCTCTCTCCAGCCCTAGAATAATTTCATTTGAGAAGACTGACTGACAGTACTGTTTCCAAGACACAGAGAAGGGGAATTTGACCCCTGAGAAGGTTGCAGGATGCTCAGACTGGGCTGAGGGCATCCCGGTCACAGTAAGGGGCTCAGTAATGACTTGTACAAAAGTACACACAAATTTGAGGAGGTCTTGGGAAAGGTTTGAACTGTTGGAAAAGAGATATTGAACTTATAACTGAGATAGACCAGCTGAACCCCTTCCTCACTTATCTTCCTGTATTCTGTGGGAAGTCACTTTCAAACTGAATCAAGGTCTCCCACCTCTCAGGCCACAGGGCTTCTGCAGATTAGAGCTGTTTTAAAGCATCTCTCTCCAGAGCTCTGGCTGGAGCAGGCCAGTGTATCTTAGACTCGCTAATTAAGGGCAAGAAATCACCATTTTCTGCCTCCAGACTTACACTCTTTTTTATAATAAGCTACAAAGGCTGAGTACTGCTGGTAGGAGAAAGGAAAGTCCCAGCAGTGTCCCACACAGCCCTTGGGGGGAAGGGGATGGATCAGCAGTCAGAATTTCGTCTTCAACCTCCACAGTGCCCTACTCCCAGGGTTATTCTGTCACCAGTGAATCTAGCATCATAAAACGCCATTTCACTGCCACAAGCCATCACACTCCACAAGTTTCCAGTCAACTCTTCCAAGTGCCATAAGTAAAGATTAAAAGGCATGTAACAGCAGTGAGTGTAGCACAACTACAAATTTCAAGGAAATACATACTGATCTGGAGTTTTACTTCCAGGTTTTTCGGCTTTCTATTTAGCAGCATGTCTATCTTTGATTCAGTCCAAGTTTAGGACTTGTTTTTATCCCCTACCTTCCTCAAACTCAGCTGTTACATCAGCGAAACTCAGCTTTACAGTGAAATACAGAATGCTACCGCTTTTGAGACAGAAAACTGGAAAAAGGCATCACTGGAGTGACAAAAGAAGGCATGGATGAAACATTCTTTGTTCTCACATATCGCTGTATGACAGAAGGAAAGGTTAAGGCAGAGGTAACAGTAAGTTAATGAGAGATGCTGGATACTGGTTAAACAAACAGCATGTCTCCCCATAAATCTTGGATCTCAGCCCTCCATTTTATTTTTATCCCTGACAAATGCTTTTGTCACTGCCTTTGCTTTCACTGCTTTGCCAAGGTGGCTCCACATTTCCCTGCTTCCTCAGCAGAATTAGCCAGATGTAAAATAGTCACAGCCAAGGTGTGACAGCCTTTAGTATTTTAAATTGCCCAAGTTACTAGGTGCACAGACTAGAGCTCAGCTCCCTTTTGTGCGCAGCAGAATTCATCCCTATTCCATAAGGATTCACTCCAAGCACAGTTCTGACCTGATAAGTGACCTTTTAAGGAGAGCTGCCACTTGATCAGCGGATCTGGTCCCTGCTGTAAACTGTCATGGGTTTTAGGCTGGTTTCCCAGAGAAACAAGCCTTTGTGCAGCCACGCATGGTGTGTGAGTGCCTGTGTTCGTGTTCACTCAAACCCTCCTGCCCGGAGTCACTGAACCTGCAGGGCAGCTTCAACCAGGGTCGGTGGATGGATTGGAGATAAATGTACCTGCAAGTCCCCTGAAAACAGAGCTCAGAGTAGCAACAGGCTTTTCCACGCAGCCTCTGCAAGCTGTATCTTTATGACAAGAACTGTTTGCACCACTGAATACAGCACGAGGTGGTATGGGAAATGGGGGAGAGACAAAGACCAGACACATCCATCCAGACTAATTGCTAACTGGGGTTGTGCTCACTGAGCTCCTCCTCTTCCACTGAGGAAACTCCCACTATCTCGCCTTTTACACCTTGCAATACTCTTCTTAGTGCCTCTCTTAAGCAGAACCAAAGGGCCACCAGCAAGAAAGAGACACAGTTCCCTACAGCAACATGACCAGGACAAGCTTTTCTTCCTGGTCATGAAGACCTCACAGTGGGAGCAGACTGTGCCCCGAAGAGTCACAACAGGGCAGCCCCTCTCATTTCCTCAGCACAGAGCCCCCACAAGTCTGTGCTGGGGCATTTTGTTGTGGAATGTGTTGCCCACCACATGCAGGCACATGTTAAGAGAACACACCTAATCCAGTGGGCATTTTGGTGACGCAATTTATGTCATAACTAGACATCTGGGAAGCACCTAGGAACTGAAGTCATCCAGAAGAGAATGCTTCCCATGCCCCTCATCCTAGGGGCTGCTCTAAATTTAACCATTCATGATGGTCTTGCATGCCCTTGAGCTCAGCTGCCCTCCAGGTCTGAAGAATCACTTTGGCAACTTAATGCTGAGGAAATCCCTTTGCATTTGCCACACTCTTTACCAAGGACCTGGGTCAAGATGCTTCAGGAAGTCCTGGAGCACTTGTACTCCTTCTCCAGCCAAAAGGGCACTTATAGAACCTGTCTGGATTGATTCACGGAGCTCTGACACTACAGGAGACCTCAAAAAGGATCTGTCCCTCGAATCTGGACTTCAGCTTGAAGAAGTGTCCAGCCTGAAGGGTTCAGCCAAGGCTCATCTCTGGAGATAAAAGAGAAAGTAACAAGTTTAAGATGCTGAAGTTTGCTCTGGTGGCTGCTTCCAGTTTGGCAATGAGGAACAGAACTTCCCCACAGCAAAATTCTGCTTTCGTTGTTCCCACCGTGTAGCCGTGCATGTCCCTCACCACGACTCCCACTGCAATCAGCACATCAGGGCATCGCCTTGGGAGGCACAGAAAAGGCCCCAGCAGCAGTTGATGTTGCCTGGAGCTGCAGGAAGGAAAGGACAAGCCACAGGGCTCTTTCACAGAAAGACAACGGAGAAGTCCGAGATCAACTAAAATAAACAGCTTCTCCATTTCCACTTGCCGAATACAAACATTCCAGCAATAAACGTTAGCACCACTCACTATTAATCCCCCAAAGGCAGAACTTTGATTACAATAAAAGTGAAAGCTGCAGCAAAATATGTAATTTCAAAAAAATCCTAAGCAAATAAGGAAGTTTCACTTCTTGCCTACTTGAAGCACAAGCAACAAGTTTTGTTTGAAGATTAAAACAGACTGTAGGCATGGAAAATGCCAGACATAAAGCTTTAGAGAGTTACTTAATACACTGAAATATAAATGGCAAGTGATCCTGGATTATTTTAGGAAGGGCTGACTGCAATTTACAGCCTTGATTAGACTGATTACCAAAGGATGAACAGCAAAATATCTTCAGTAATTAAATACTCAAACAGGAATGCTAAGATTCTTACTCTTTAAAAAGCTAGAAAATATTGAATATTACTTCTGTCCTTCCCAGCAGAAAAGCCTGCTGCCCAACATGGTCATTTTATGGAAGGAAAGACCTAACAAAGCTTAACAAAGAAGTGTAAAAAGGTTTTGTTCCATGGCAAAGCTAAAGGCCTTGTAACAACATCTCAGCTATAAATGCAATAAAACATAATGAAAGGTTGAACGCAGCATTAGTGTATTTTTCAGTCTGAAAAATACACAACTTGCATCAGTATCCTGTGGCACATTTTTCTCCTTAATGCTTTTACCAAACCAAGAAGAGAGAATTTGTCCAAGTGGATGATACCATTAACCAACGAGAAATCACTCTGCATGGAGCAGTGGGTGATCTTTGGAGCTCTGTCCTAAAAATACTCTAGACTAACACCGACCAGAACTGTGTTTCTGCATTTGAGAGACATCCCGTGGCCACTGCAGACACTGCAGCTCACCCTCGCAGAAGGGACAGAACATTCTGCAACTGCAGACACAGGACAATTAGAACACACGCTTTTTAAGTGTCTCTAAGCTCCTAACAGGTTGGTGGGGTTTTTCCATCTATATGGAAACACGTGAAAGCACTTCATTTGCTGCCTTTTGGATGGGTAAACTGGGAGGGGAAACAAATCTGTGCTTAGAAACACTTTACTGCTTGTACTTTACTCCAGCGCTCACGCAGAGCTGAGGTCTTCGTAAGAGACATCCCCAAGCAAACAGTGCTTTATCTTGAGACGTGCTAATGATTCAAATGTGTGTGATTGCAAAGGCAGCACCATTTTACTTTCCAGTTTTTCATCCTCATATGCATTAACAGAATTATTTTCACAGTGAGATATTTGAGTATCTGATTTTTATTCACCTAATACTTTCAGTGTGATCAGCAGGTGCAAGGAAGCATGAACTGTATGAATATTTTGTTTTCACGCCCTGAATTTCATAAGGATATTATTGAATAACATCCTAATGGTATTAATGGGATGACTGAGAACTGCAACGCTTCTATGCTTTAGAATTCAATGCTGTGGTTCCCACAGCAACTATAACCATGGCCACTGTGCATCAATTTTATATCCAAGTCTCAGAACACAGTTCCACACACTCAACACACATTAAAAAAACCGCAAACAACCAAAAGCATTTTTTTCCCTGCAATAAATATCTTGCCTGCTAAGTTGCAACTACTGTAAAGTGTTAACAGCACTTGTAGGTGAGGGTGAATTCTTAGTGAGCGATTACACTTTGAATACATCTTCTGTGCACATACACTTATGGGATTCATAGTCTCAGTATCAACACAGCTTGTTTCCAGTTACTGCTGGAATGAAAGCAGTCTGCACCAAAGGTTAGAATATTCTTAGAAAAATAAAAAAGACTAGTTAAAGGTCTTTCAAATTCTTTTGCTTGAAATGCAACACTAAACTTGAGTAGCACTGCATGAAGAAACTGCTCTGTCATTTTGCAAATTTTGTTCAGACCCTTGGCTTGGAGGCAGGACCTGGCAGCACAGGAAAAAGAGATAAGCAGAAACAGGAACACATCATTTAGTTACCTGAGTAATGGTTAGCTTTTTCCTGCTCTTTACTTTGTTAGAAGGAAGAAGCCCAGACACAAACTGTTAGTCCTTTGGGTTCCTTGGACTTCACTTTCAGCAATTATGGTAGCTGTAACACAGGATGCTGACTGGCCTTTTGTATGAAGTGTGACTTGAAAAATAAAATCTTAATTGAATCATAGAATCACAGAATAATTTGGGTTGGAAGGGACCTTAAAGATCATCCAATTCCAACCCTCCTGCCATGGGCAGGGACACCTCCCACTAGATCAGGCTGCCCAAGGACCCATCCAACCTGGCCTTGAACACCCTCCACGGACAGAGTTGAGCTTTTATCCAAAACTTATGGATGTTTCCAATGGATTACAGCTTGTTCTCTGAAGGAACAGAGTAACAGTCAGTGATGAAATCAATGAAACAATTCACTGCTACCAGAGAGAAAAATTCCAGTCAAAGGTGGAATTTTCACAGCCACACATTATAGGAGGTTAACTGGCAGCACTGGTGATTTGTAATAACATGAACCTGTCTTTACTGGAAAGCATCAGGGGGCTTTTATGTGAAGGCTTACAAAAATTATCTTATACTGACAGCTGGAAATAAGGGAAACTGCAAATCTATGCGTTTAAAATAACATATTAACCTACAGTGAGCTTTCCAAAAAGGTATTTAATATTTCCTCAACATTTGCAATGTCAATTAGAAAACAAAACTTTACATTATTGCTAACCTCCCAAATAGTAAAAGGCCATCTACTACCAAGATTATCTAAATACTTAACTCTTTAGGTTACGAAGACAGGGTCTTAGATAGCTGATTACAGCGAAAACCACTGGTTTGTAGGTGGCCTCTATCCACACCCCGTGAGGTGCCTGAAACCAGCACGACCAAGTGGGCTTTAACTCAAAGCAGCCGGAGTATACTGCTGCTCCAGGCCAGAGCTTAACAGAGAAAATGGTTCTCTGGCTTGGCTACAGTCCTAATTAACTGCAATCCACAACACAGTGCATGACACAGCAGCTGTGGGAAAGGCTGATTAAAAGTCTCTGCCCATTATCCTAATAGGCCCACATATAGCTGAATTGGAGATCTTTGAAACCCAGATCTGCTAAAATCTTGCCACATGACTAGGATGACTTCTGAACTTGACTTAATTTCTTTAAGATAAACATGTTGATAGTAATTTCAAAATATTTTTTGAAATAACCTAATATATCTTGACAAAAAATGCTGCGACTAAAAAAAAATGGGATACAGGATCTCACATCTGATCTTGAAATTTCACTGTTATACACGAAAGAAAGGTGAACCTTGCCCAACTCCCTGTTAAACATCTTTGAACCCACATCCAGATGGGACCAGATGCTGTAGCCTGAATAAAAGTAGTATGTGAAACACTTGAGACTAGCAGGACTTGCTTTTCCTCTAACCTACCTCTCCCTACTTCTTCTCAACATGGCTGAGGACCTGAGACCTTCTGAAGATGTAAAATAGAGTGTTTTATAAAGTCCAAGTATGGGAAAGCTTTGCATGAGAAAGTTTATCTGATGTTGTTTATTCCTGTTCCGTGTTCAGATTTTCTTTCTTAATCTACATATCTAAAACCTTTCACTTGAAGCAGTCAGCCTCCCCGAGCCCAAACTCTAATGACATTTTTCTCTGCCAGACCCAGAAACCAAGAGACTTCTTCCAAACTGGATGACATGGGTTTTGGCAATGCAAACCTTTGGGTCACAAGCCCATTACAAACATTAAATAACACAACATTTGGACCAGTAGTTACAGTCATGCCACTTCATAAAACCACTTCTCGGTTGCTAGACATGTCTCAAAATGCCCAGGCCTGCTGCTACATCCTCACCACATACTGACCTTTGAGCATTTCTAAAACTTCATCTCTTAAGGAGAGAGAAAAAACAGCTGTAGTTCTGCAGAGCTGTATCAGCAGCAGTGCTGATAAACCGACACAGATCCCCAAGGAATAGGAACGACTAAAAGGCCCATATTCGGCAAGAAGTGTGTCTTTGGTTTGATGAGCTGAAGAAAGCAGTTTTCCTTTCCAGGCAACTCCTAGAGATGTGGAGCAGTAAGCACTCAGTATGCCAAAGAAACAAGGGTATATTCTTGCAACTTGGTAATTTTGCACACATTTAGGAAGGAAACTGCTAAAAATCTGTTTCTGATCACAGTAAGCTTCTTTTTATAAATACCTCAAATGCAGATTTACTCTGAAAGAACCTTTTGAGAACACTTAAAGAAAAAAAAACTTAAGTAGAAACTTTAAATATTTAAAGTATGATACCGGTGCACTTTTTTTTTTTAAACAATTAGATACTTAACAGGTGAAATAGGAAGAGAGTATTTCAGAAAACATTTAATATGAAACCTTTTGGAACTTCCATTGAATACAGATTTACATCATTTATCAGAACATTTTTTCAGTTCAGACAACAAAGTGCACTGCCGGGTGAAAAAAATACATTTGGAGGAGTGCTTAAAACGTCAGAAGTGAAAGGTTAGGTGACTATTCACCTGAGAAAATACAATGACTGCCCTGAAATGTCTTATTGCTATTACAAAATGGAGTTTTCATGGAAAAACCCATATTGAGCAGCACAGGCACGGGCAGAGCACTGAAAGCCAACTGAACTCCGGTAGCACCTGGAGCTCTCAAGCCATGGTGTGATACAGAATATACAGAGAATAAAATGCAAATTCAGGAATATTGACTACATTTAACAACTATGGTTACCCTTTAAACTAGCATAATCAATACCAATGCTTAGGGAAAAGGGGGAAGTCTGCTGCCTTCACAGACTACAGATCACAAGAACTAACTTGCAAAATATTAAGGACTTTGCATTTTCACCTCGGGTCAAATCTGAACTGTGTACTATGAATAACTATTAGCTCATTGCAAATTTAAAATGCAAATTTAGGCTCCAGTTTAAAGCACATGTTAAGTACATGCTTAAGTGCTTCACTGAAATATAACCATAAAACATTAATACAAAAAGTCAGGTAGATAATTCAGGGTATTATCTACATAAGTCCTTGATGAAATAAACTGAGCATTAGTAGGAAACAACACATGAAAAAAATACCTTCACTCTAGTTTCCAAAATCAAAAGCCAGCTCACCACAGTGATGGTTAAAAAATAGCGACCATCTCAGAGCAGTTTTGTGTCCTACAGAAAGCTAGCTGGCCATCAGAGTTCATCAAGGGAAGGCTTCCACACTGCACATTGAAGAGTGACAGCGGACTCCCTCTGCAGCAGAAGCTCAGGACACAACTAGCATAAAGCCATCAAAAGCAGTACAACCAGAGCCAAGTGGAAGCTCACTGGAAGAGAGCTACAAGGAAAAGTTTTAACTGCTACTGCCTGTGGCTGTAGCTTAGCAAGTTGGACATTACAACAGAAGAGATCAGTAGCCAATTTGACTCCCACTTTTGGGTTTCAATAGTGTGCACACCTACAATGTGAAGGACCATATTGTCCCAAGTGCAGCAAACCTTAGAATGGCACCGCCTCGGACACAGCAGCTTGCACCAAAATACGGTTGTTATTTGAGAGTCCTTCTGTGCTTTCTACCAGTCTGACTTAGTCTAATATGGAGAACTTGGTCTGAAAGAAAAAGTCACTAGTCGGCATTCAGCACATCCTTTGAAACCACCTCGTTCTACAGAGGAATGGTGGAACAACAGAAAAGTGTTCTTAGCTGCAATCAATGCTCATAAGCCAAAAGAACAAAGATACAACGTTAACAGTTTAGCAGAAGCATAAGAATGGAAGTGTTTACCCAAATTTTAATGCACAAATCAACTACATTTTTAAAATTTGATTCAGACTTAAATAATAAATAGGTGGGCAAAATATAATGCAAGACTTACTCAGTAAAAGTGAATTTTTAATAATCTCGTGAGTTCTACTTAGGAAACAGGACTAATAATGTTCACAACCGTAAATCCAAACCCTTCACACACTTTTTTTCTTAACACAGCAGTGAACTGTAAACCTGCATTTACTGGTTATCGCTTCAGTTTTTTTTAAATATTAACTCAAGTGTTTCCTCCTTGGCCATTTCAATTTTTAGCACCAAAATTAGCCCAAAAAGAGGTACTGGTACAGCTTGATGTTGTAAATGAATTGTTTACATATAATACTTTATATATTATACACACATACTGTACATTCACACGTCCACACAAACAGGAGGCATATTTAAATGAAAATATTCTGTGTTTCAATTTGTTGTCAAATGGAGCAATGGAAATAAAGCAGAAGGGGTAATATTTTACATAGTAGGCAACTTTAATGCTGTAGTGCACTTATAAAAAAGTCCAACTCTCCCTCCCAGCTCAGCAGCTTTTTTTTTCTTTAATATCACTATTCAGAAGGATGCAGAAGTTATTGCCTAAATGTTATTCTATACATTTCCATTGGAATTCTCAAAAACACTTGAAATTGCTAACTAATTTACAACGTAACTATTTTCCTTGTTACAGCTTTAACTCATTGGCAATTTTGGAAGCAATGTTTTTAAAAGCTATGGATGTTCCCGATATCCGCTTAAAGCGAACTCCATTTAGGGACAGTCTTGGCAGTTTACAGACCTCCATCTCCCACTGTACAAGGTTTTCCGCGTGCCCATCTCCATGGACACAGAAAAGCAAGAAACGCTCCCTTTGTTCATAGTCACAATTATTGGCATCCAGGACCTTTCGTATTTCCCTCATCATGTCATTGGGATCCATGGAGCTGGTGGTTTTCATGCTCCAGGTAAAACGCAGTGACCGAGGCTTCGCTTCCTTGTTCTCATCCTTCTGATCCACAGCTACATTGCGGCTGAAAGACAGGTATTTATTAGTTAGTAGGGCTAGCTATCTTCTCCACATTTTATGTTAGTGAAGCAAACACTCAATGCACACTAGTGGTATTAGAACAGCATCTAGAGGTTCCAACTGTGAGCAATGTCTCACCTTTCTAGCTGCTGGACAGACAGTCAAGGAAAAGCACTAGCTGCTGGGGCTGAAACGACGGTATGATATGACATGTGACAGGACTGGAAGTCACTAGAGTCAGGAGCATGAGGAAAATGACCTTGCAGAGGTAGAGCTACATGCATCACCTAGGACTCGATTTTAAGGCAGGTTCTGCTCAAACCCCTATTCTTGGGCCACGTGGACAGCTGAAACACCAGCTCTGCACTAGAAGTTTCTGGAACATTCAAACAGCAGTGACTTATGACAAAAGGGTGCTCAGCCCAGGCTGCGGGAATGCCAGCTCGTGAGAGACGCCCACTCATATGCCTGTCCTGGGGGTTCCTCTGTACCTCCTCCTGTGCAAAATGTCTAAGACCAGCCACTGGAGTCCCACTGTTGTTAGTTTAAAGCAGGAGGAAGGACAGCAGGAGTACGGTCACCTAATTACTGTGCTATGGCCAACATGCCACCCAGTTCTGTGCTGGTTCAGTCTCATTCCAGCCTTCTGGCACTTGTACGTGTTTGAGATGATCACTAGAGTCCCACCATGTTGTAGGCTACTCACATTAGCTTCAACAGGGGGCACGTATTTTGTCTCCAAGTTTAATACCAATGACTGACACAGGTAAAGTAATGAAACCTTCTACTGCTAGAAGCTATGCAGCTGACTGCCTTTGAGGCTGAAATGCAGGAAGGAGTTGGAAATCACTGAGAGACACCTCCTCAACACTGTTAGCAAAGATGACAAGTAAGAGGGTTACTATTCCTGTCACAGTTTTAAGAGAGAAAGCACAAAATATCCAGGCTGCATTTCCCAAGTCTGCAACACTTTCTTTAACAATAAAGAAAGCTTATTCCTTGGCAAAGATAAAGAAAGTTATACAGGACAAAGAAAATAAACGTTCCAGAAATTTCTAGTTTGCAACGCTTCTACTTTAATTAAAATCAGCAGTCACGCAGCTAAAGAATAAGGAACTACACAGGGACCTTTAGGAAAAAAAACAAACATAAAAGATCCGCTTTATGAATATTCACACAGTCAGTCGCCTCTTCAAATTCACTTGTCCTCAGGACAAGAGAATTAAACGTACTGACTGTCATGCTGAAATATTTTCTTAAAAAGCCTAACCTAACTGACACTGAAACATGCAATACAATATTATGTCAATCTGCTCTTTAAAATACTTGGCAATGAATTTCTGGTTACACAGAGCTTTTCTTCAATCACCATGAGGCAGGCAATTATGAAAAAGTTAAATAAAAATTGACGGCAAGCTCAAAAATAAATAAATCTATTTCTCAAATATAACCTACTTAATAATTTTAACTTCTATTAGAATAGCTTCTAAAAACTGCAAGAGTCATTGAGTTATGCTGTCAAATCCAGCTACGTGTTTTACCAGATGTTATAAAAATCAGCAAGCAAATTGAAGAGGACTTGCTTTCAAGGCTTAATTTAATAAGGCTGTAAGTGGGCAGAGGGAACAAACTTCTACTCAATGCTTATTTTTAGAAAGCTTTTTCTACTTGAAAACACTTGGCAGAACCAGTACAAGTTTGATCATTTCTAGTAGTGTTTTTGTTTGGTTTTTTTTTAATATGCAGATTTTTGAAGATTGTAACATGAAAAACATTGTGATCTGTGATTTTGGAGATAAGAAATATCCTACCACCCTTCAGTGGTTATCCCGCATGTTTGCATCCTCACTAGAGACTGCTCACCTACAAAGCTACAAGACAACAGCAAATTATAATGGCTAAAATGAAAAAGAAACACACAAGGGAAAAGGTAACAGGAAAGATGAAAGTTTAGAACCAAGTCAGTCAGAGCTTTAATAGCTGTTTTGCAGACAGAAATGCTTCTTTGTTTAGTTTCAAAGCCTTACACGAAACAAAAGCTGCTGCCTGAAGCCACTATGCCACATAATCACGGGGAGAAACTCACCTAAGTAACATTTTAAACAAAAATTTTACCCTCACCTTGAGCCCTCAAATCTCCCGTTCCTCTCATATTCAGTTGGGAGCCTCATTGAAAAGAATGCAGAAGCAAAAGGAAGTGGGAAAGAGAAGACAAATCTTACACTACAATATACAATATCTAAGTAGTTGCTAAAAGATATTGCAATCATAGCAAAGGCGTGTTAAAATACAAAGCAACAAAGATGTAAAGAACTTCACAGGTTAGAACAAATCTGGAACATAGCACCTACAGCCTATAAACTATAGTTTTTATAAAGACCCAGGACTAATTTTTATATTGTAAGTTTAAAGGTACTAATACTGTAGAACTCATTAAATCAAGTTGAGCTTCTAAAAGCCAAAGATGTTAAGCTAAAATTACACAGCATATTGAAGTTGTTGTACTATTTAGTAAGTACCACCCAAACGATAATAACTTCTGATTAATTTTAGGATAATTATATTTAAAATAAAATATATATTTGAAAACCAAAACCTATTTATAGACAAGTCTGGTCATTCTGTGTGTTTGCACGCACATAAAATTCTGTGGCATTAGATGTTTAAACAATACGAAATACCTCAAAGCAAAAGAACAAGATGCATATGCACTTCAGCAAATGTTTAGAGGCAAGTCCAATGTTTCTTGAGATGTATCTCCATCCTATTAATTTCTACTCTGACGCATCTTTCACATCTGAGTACACTTAAGCTTTCTGCCTTTCTACATTGCTTAACACTGCATTGCCGATCATCATCGTTTTTAAAAAACCCAGTACCATCAAGCATAATTAAGAGGGAAATTCATGTTCCTCTACCCTGCCATTACTGCAGTACCACCTCAGTGTTAACTCTGTTCATGGGGAAGATGTCTTTATAAGGCTCCTATCAAGCCTACTCTAAGCTACTACATGACTTAAGGGAATAAAGTACATTATTTAAGCAGTTTGGTTGGCAGGTGTCTAGGGACAGGAATGTCAAGACAGTAAACTTATTTTTTGACACGCAGCAGTATTTATACCAGGCTGTGTGGGGTGTCACAGGGATTAATTTCTTCCTTTCCTTCCTTTTGAGTGTTGCAGTGAGAGAACAGGCTTGTAAGATGACTCTGCGCAGTCCCTGTCACAAAGGAACAGAGGTTGTGCTAGCATTACAAGGAGCATGGTGGCAGCACTTGCTCTATCAGCTGCAGAACCTGCTCCTCGCTCTAAATTCACGCTGCTAATGCAATAAAAATCCAGTTAAAGTGATAGGTTGCTCAGCTACAAGTCTTTTATCACAGTGGCATCCGATCAGAACCCTGCTCTCTCGGGTACCACACAGCTCGTGGTACAAGGGGTCTCTGCTAGGAAATGTTTGCCACTGACTGATGAAAAGTCATCACAAGCAGAAAAGGACAAGGAAGATAATGAAAAAAACCCCAACTGACAAGTCCTCAACTAATTCTAGCACCTCAAAGTGGGTTTTCAATGGTAGTAATTTCCATGAGATTTTGTGCTACTTATCTAAGGCGGATACAGGAGAAGGTGGAAAAAAAGTTGTAAGGGATACAGTCCATGAACTCATCCTTTACAGCTCTGTAGGGCTGACAAGCGGGTACATAAGAGAGGAGAAACCATCAGATGTACCAACTGAACAAATCCACACCTTTCACGACCCAGGAAAGGCTTGTTTTACTGAGCAGTGCAAGCAACAAATTTGAAGACGCTGCTCAACTGAAGAACTAGAAGTACTTGAACTTTAAAGAGTCTACTGTGTTTCTACAAACTGGACAACAGCTCTGTTAAGAGAAGCAGGTTTTTATGGATATTTATAATTTTTTTCAGCTTGCTAGAGATTGTAGAAAAATGGAGCATAACTCGTGTCCCCAGTAATAGTCTCACTGTTACTGGAATCTGCCCAGAAAAGTGCGGGAGGAAAAATCCCTAATGATGCTCCCAGATCCTTTTTAGGTTTAAATTAAGCCAAACTGTTTAGTTTCTAAACCACTGTAGTCTAAATCTAAGAAAATTAATTATTCACAAAATATCTGCACTTTGAAATAACACTCTTTCATGGAAGCCTCTAAGAAAATCCTTACTTTGTTCAGTTTTTCCATGCATCAGTGCTCTGTTCATTTAGCAGCAGGAACTGCAGTCAGTGACATGCACCTTCAAATACAAACTACCGTGTCAAACTCTGGAGAGCTGTGCCAGTCTCTCTAGATACTCAGTTCCTTCATGAAGCACATGGTTACGGTCCAGTTGTGCAGCCCAGCACCAGTGCTCTGGGCACAGTCACTTACTGTACTGCCCATACTGCTTCTGTGAGTCTGTAAATCAGACACAGCCCTGAGGCCTCCTCAGTGCTAATGCAATCTTCACTTCCCAATTACTGGTTTATGCTCTAAACTTTTTTTTTCTTGTATTTTTATATAATTTTATAGATCAAGGCACTCCTTGTGAGTTATGTTCTCATTTGTCATGCAATGCCTACACACTATCTCTTTTATGGTTTGTGAAAGGCTTTCAAATATAAGAATGCTTCCATACATCTGCTCTGAGTTATGCTGTGTTTTCTGTTCTTTACATCTTTGTATATTCTGTTAAAAATCCAAATAAACACAAAGAAAACTGTCTAAAAAGATACAGAAAAAGAGCAAAAAGTGCAAGACACTGAAGTAGAACCAATTTATGGAAATGGAGAAAAGATGCTGCAATAAAATTTGGAACACAAAGTGATTCTTCTGTCAGAAAACAAGTTAGACTTCCACAGTGTGCAGATTGGCAAGGACAGTGCATGGTACAAGATATATATATACACACATATATATTTTATACCTCTGTGTACCCAGTACAACATTAGAATTCAGTAGTTCAAAATGGAGCGACTGAATAACTTCTTTCGTTCAGCTCCCTACAATGATGTTACATGACATATACGTGCCACTGGGTTACAGTAGCTCTTTCAGTATCAAAGATGGTGAGTTTGGGTAAGATTCACAGCATATAAAGTAAGAAAGAATTGCCAACCTCCCCAATATTTTCAATTTAATGTTGTATCTACATCCAAGATCAGGTATGAAGGGAGACCACGCATGCTTAAAACAGAATTTAAAAAGCACACACTGGTCCTGTGTAGGTGGTGCAAGACTAAATCTCTTCTTCAAAAGACATTCATAGAAGCTGCAGCAGTTGTTTCCACAACAGTCTAAGATTCCTGGTCTCAAGTCAAAGGAAAATTTTAGAAAGATACTTAATAAATTTGCCTTTCACAAGCGCAAATTTGAACAGTAATCTTCTCGGTTAAAACTGTACTTGTAAGGGCATTTTTCATCTTTCTTCAGAGAAGCAGAGTAACAAACTTATATGCATCCAATTGTGCAGGTTGCACAAATCACAATCCTTTGTTTTACAAGGAATGTGACTACTAGGAGATGAAAGCTCCCTCTTATAAAGTGGTATGCACCCCCATCTCATGATGCACATTGAGTTAAAACTGCTCAGTTTCATCTGTATGCTGCATTGGATGGTTTATTTACTTAGCTAACACTTGGCATCTGTTACTTCTCTCAAGTCAGCTGAGACAAGTCCAGCACACCCAACCAACACCAGCTCTAGACAGAGTCAGTTTGAAAGAGTCCTAATTGTTATTACTGTGGAATGGCATTTACTCGTTTCATCAGTAAATTTAATAATTAGATTGTACCTAACAACCCCAAATTTAAGAAGCAATTTGCATATCTCGGGTCTCCTTCATCTAAGTATTTCCTTGAAATGGTCTGACAAACTTCAAATTACAGCCATGTGCCTAGCCTTGCGTTGTGAAAGTTAAAACAACTATCTGTTTTGGTGCTCTATCCTTATTTTTGATCAGTAGCTGGAAATTGAAAGTACTGCCCTTTAAGAAGCTCCAAGAACAGAGCATTACAAAAATTCTAATGGGACATTCACTTGTGGATCAAAATTGTCTAACCAACTTTCATAAGTCATGATGGAATAACAAGATATATAGTGCCTCGATTCATCCCCAAATTGCAAAACTAAATTCAATTTTTTGGGCTTAAAATGTCAGACTTTTGAGCTCTTCCCATTTGTTAATAAATCTGCATAGATGTCATACTTTCTGTTCATAAGTGAAGTGCTCTCTTCAGCAAATGCACACAATTTTAAAATATAAAGACATTGAACCCTCATTCGATCTTCCATACAAAACTCTTAAGATTCATAACCATGTTCAGTTTGCCTTCTATTGTACCAACTGCAGACAACACTGAACTCATTATAAAATATCATAAAACAAAGAGTGTAAATTTAGCATCACTTACCTCTATTTACTTGTAACCTTATGTTTTGTTTAAACTTTCATCACTGTTATCAAACACCTTATTCTTCAAACATAAGCATGCTAAGTGCATTAGTACAGAGAACAGAATTACTTTGGTACTACCAACTCTAATCAAAGAAAGAAGAATTCACAAGGCATGCTTAGCATCTTTGTTATTCAGGTGCCACAGATTCTTAAGTATCATCATGAGTTAATGGATTTATTCTATGCTTCTTTCTCAAGAAGAAAGTATTTAGTTCTCAGCAGAAAGTTTAGTTTTCAGAAAACCAAGGCTAGAAAGCCAAATCTGTTGTTAATTGCAGGAGCCACTTTTTTTTAAATATAAATAAATCCTACCTTTTGATAAACCTGAATGACATGTTTCTAAAAGAAATTAAGCCAAAATAATAATTAACAAAAAGTTTTGTACAAAATAAATTGAAAAAAGCCATTTAGAGTGAAGCATGCAAAAAAGATCTCATTTAAAACGCATAATGAAATTACACTTCAATACATTCTGAGATTAAGCAGATGATTTGGGTTCTGAAAAATCTTAGCATTGTTACTTCCAAACTTAATTTTTCTGGGAAACATGCCACCAGAGTTACTAAGAATTAAAATATGTACTGGTGTCAAAACACTTAAAAACTCATTATCTGCAAGGCCATGTAAAAATGTTTATTTTCTTCATGTATTTCAAATAGAAAGCAAAAGTCAATAACCCTACTATAATTAGTTCTTGAGTATTTTCATAGTTAGGTTTCTTCCTTCCTTCCCAACATAAAGTCAGTCATGTTGCACCAAAAACTGCCTTAAATATTTAGCTAATGTAGCGGTAGAAGTTGTAATTATATTCTGATGTAGACAACTGTTAACAATCAAAAGGATTCTGATCCCCCATAGAATGAATGAAATGGTTTATGTATTTTTTTAAATTTCAAATGAGACATAAGTGTACTTTGATGGGATGATCCACCTCCTTACTAGTCTGTATAGCACCCATTATAACAAAGCCCCAACCATAAGAGGTCCTATTGTGTTACAACTCCATGTTATTTAATCGAGTCCAGATGGAATTTAAGCTACTGTCAAAAGTACTGCAGAAAAACTTTGAGAAACTCACATTGCTGAAAACACTGAGAAAATCACAAAAGTTGAAATTCGGAGGTAATGCTGCCTAAACAACTGATGCAACACAAAAGGCATCTTCAGTAGCACAACTGAAAAGCTTTCATGTTCACGGTTTGAGTGTTCACCTTTGGAACACTAAGTAAGGATATTACAAACAAGTACAGAAAGAAAGATGTTCCAAAAGAATTTCTATGGTTAAAACTTCACTTGACAAAAAGCAGATAATTTAATTCTTAGGACTAATTTGAAATTATTTTTTTCCTCTTCCATCTCTTAACAGAAAAAGAAGGAAAATAAATCCACCAGGGAAGTGCTAGATGGCAGGGAGCTGAGCAGGATGAAACATTTACCAACAGGTAAGCTGCCATGTTTCTATTTTTCACAGAAACAACTTCTACACTTTTAAAGAAACTCACTCTCTAAATTGAAGTGAAAAACTAGAGTTTGGCTTAGCATGATTTTGCAGGAATAGGAGACTATGAAGAGGATGCTGAGAGGACGGCACATATAGTCACCAAAACACACAGGAAGTAAATGGCTTGGTGCTGATGTGATATAAGCCTAAACCAAAATAGAGCAGGCCAAGATCAGAATGATACAGTTCAAAAAATTTCATGATTAAGAATGTACAAAAGCACGGAGATTACGTGAAGGCAAAGACAAACAAACCCTCACTTCTGCAAACATGAGCTGAGGATATCAAAGTGGTTTCAAGTATGTGGTATGTGAACAAACAGGTTTTTAAACACAGAAGGAAAATATGTTGTTTTCCATTTTAGTGTTTGTGGGGAACTAATTTAAAATCACACATGGATTTGAAACTAGAATAAGAACTGTTAGTGCAGGAACAATAACTGCTTATGCTAGACCTTGACTACAAAACCAGAATCTGCACATAAACAAAAGGTCAAAATAGAAGTTTTTAAAAGTTTGACCAGACTTCTATTCAGGCTGAACTCATAATACTGTTGCCATCTTAAGATGATCTGTGCTAGTGCTACTGCCAAAAGAAGTTTTTGTGTCCTGCCCCCTCTCTTTCACATGTGGTATTTCTATTCACGTCTTGCCAGCAAATTTATTCTGGAAATATTAATAGCCTAAGTGACTGGGAAACACAACTGGAGCTTCTAATGCTACATTAAATATCAAGGCTGGGATCCTAGTTTATGCCATTTACTGACAGACCATGCAGTCAGAGTGACTGCCTGTTGAATGGAGATGAAAAGTTTTCAGGTCTGCAGCATTTGCACCTGACAGACACGAGGATGAAGAGCACAGTGGAAACAACACAGACCAAGCTGTCTCACCTTTTTTACCAGTCGGTTCAAATGGTATAAACAAATGGCTTCTGTAACCAAAAGAACTACGAAAAAATCATAAGCCAGGGCACTTTAAGTTGCAGAAATTATTAGGCTATTAATCAGAGAATGTGGACAAAATAACCTAAGCAATGAACTACTAGGTATGCCTACTACCTGATAAAAAGGAAATGTTGCATTGCCACTTTGAGAGGCTTACCTTCTTGTTATTTTCGAAGTTAGTTTACTAAATAGATTAGTGGAACCCCTTGTTCGAGTCTGTGAAAGTGGTGTTGCTTCATGGGACAGACTGGGAGAAGCCGGCGGTCCATTGTAGGTAGCAGTACGTCGCTCTCTGAGCTGGCCATGGAAAGTGCTCCGACTAGCTGTTCCTCTGGGGAAACGAATACGATCAGGTGTGGTTGCACTGCTAATGCTGTGAGTTGAAGCAACAGGAGTTCTTTGATCGGGAATAGTGCTAGAGCAGAAAACAAAAAACAATGCTAGAACTTCTTTACAGAAGCACTATGGTTCTGCAGGAAACACAAAACACTATGCTCTACAGTAAAGCATAAGCAGACATTTTATATAGGCCAAGATTGCAAATACCAACATTATTGCAGCACTGTATGGAATCAAAACTTGTAAGAAGTTAGGATTAAAAGGCTGCCGAAACAGAAACCTACATAGGCAGAAAATTGCAACAGTAGTATCCTGGAAAAGACCAGATAAACTAGGCATCCAGTGTTTCACTGAGAAGACTGACAGAAGAATAGGTGAGTAAAGTTTCCTTTCAGGAAAGAAAAGCAATAGGTAACTTTAGTCTCCCCCTCCACATTCCATATATACGTCTTTGAAAATCTTGCTAATTTGAAAGGATCCTACACAAAATTCTCTACAAGCTAACCACTCCAAGCAGTGAAGTCCCTCAGGATACACAGTTAAAATCTCCCATAAACTTTGGCAACAGAGAAAGTCCAAAACTCCTAACACTAGGAAAAAAAATTGCAGGATTATGTCACAGACAGCCTGACACACCACAAGACAAATGTAAACAAGACTGAAAAAAATGAGGAAACACACATCTTGTGGGCAATATATACTAGAACAATCTAGGACTAAAAATCCACAGCACAAAGTTAAGAAGCAGTGGGTATAAGTTAGTTTCACAACGATTTCAGGTTCTTACATAGGCCTGAAGTTATCTGCGCCATTGTCTATTGGAGGCAACATCATCTTCGTGTGCACAGAGGCTGACATGGACATCGACTTCTGATGTCGCAGCCGAACACTGGAGAAGGATGTAGTACAAACTGAAGCAGGGCTAGCTGCGTAAGCGAACATTTCTGTCAGGCTGTGAGGGGGTTTGGGTTCAGGCAGAGGCAGAAAGAAGAGCATGATGGACCAACAACAAACTGCTGCATAGAAAAAAAGCAAACTTTTCCTTCTATTAACTGATTTATTAAAAAACGCAAACAGCCCTCTTCTTTGTAAACAGCAGTAGCTATCCTACACTCCCCTTAAAAAGTATCCTTACTATAGCACTGAACATCTATGAAGTCATCATTCTCTTACCATTAGCATTAGTTTGTGGTGATACCCTTGTCAATGTACAGAACCTGAATGCCAATGCACTATCAAAAGGCACTGATGTAACTTGTATTTGTGTTAACAATAAAACACCAACTTTCCAGAAGACTGGTGATAGCTCCCTTACTGTAGTGACAAACTTTATTTTCAGAATGTATCTGTGTTAAAAGAAATCAGTGTAAGCTGGGCAAGCTGTCAAACCATGATCCATATTTGATAACTCAGGAACTTCACCAGCACAATTGAAAACCACAGTATCATTATATTTAATGTTAAGTCCAAAGAGGTCCAAACAAAAAGGCTACTATGAATAAAACTGTATACATAGAGGGCAATGAATAATGCTTGGTGTTCTCTGAAGCAAGAGGTATAACTGTTGAAAACCATCTTGCACTGCTTGGCCACAAAACTCAAGTTCTCCAGATTACTATTCAGACTTTGTAGGAGGGTCTACAGTGCTGGTCATTCTCCTAAGCTGCCAGTTACTTCATGGTTACGCAGACTGAAATTCAAGTCCATTCAGGTACGTCAGTTGGACTTTGGAGAGCAGAATGCTAGACTACACATACCAGCTGACCCACTTCTCAGGCTTAGCTCCCACCGCAGCAGTGGAAAACACCTTGCAGCTCAGACATCAGAACTGCTGGCTAAAATGGCTAGCAGGATCTACTTATTTTACTTGTTTTTAACTTCTCAGAATCAAGAGAACTTTGTCTCAATCATGCGTGCATCTCTTTACAATGCTGTATCTGGCAGGACCCAACTACAACCACAACTACAATGAAGCCTGCCACATAGTCCAGCTTTCACATTGCCCCAGGGTATTAAGAAATTGTAAGGAAATGAACATTCATCTCCAAAGCAATACCCTGAACTCAAGTAATCCCCAAACAACTGATCACTAGCATCTCAAGCACTTCTAGCTCCTTCCTTCTCAATTTGTAGCATATGATAAGATAAAGAATCCAGTTTTACAACACATTAGACCCAAGTTTTATTTAGTCACCTGCCTCCAAAGATGTCATAGCTAAAGGTATCAATAAGGTACCAGAACACACACTAAAGCATTTATCTCTTCCTCTGCAGTTTTGTTAGAAATCAGTTTCCTTGCATTACTAGCCTGGGAACACAGAAACAGTGAGCTAACATTCACCAGTTAGTGCCAAGGCTTGTTAAAAATCTGAGGCTGTTGTAAATCACGTGTTACAATGATCTAAAGCAATTGCCTATCATTATGAAGAGTGCTTCATGAGTACCCAAGTACATTAATTAATGCTCAGGGGCTTTGGAGGAAAGCCAATAGAATCAGCTCCAGCAGAATGCCTGCGTCAGCCACACAATGTGTTAAAAGTAGGGATTTGAGACTTAAAACACCCTTGGTTCGATCCATCTCGCATGGGGTCATCAAGACTCCTCCAACATCAAGTCCACTGACTGACTATCTGTTTTCCAAAGTTTCCATGCCTTCAGAAGCAGCGCCTTCTCAGAATTCAAGGTACGAGATAAAAACAGAGCAGGCAACACCATTACCTTCTCTACAAACAGAATGGGGACTTTATATATGTGCATCTTGCCTTTCAGGGTGAGTCTCCTAAGGTTTTACCGGCTGCGGAAAAATCTAAAATCCAATTTGTAACAACTAATTTATAGCAGTTAGTCCTGCCTATTAAATGCCAACAAAAGAAATTTCAAAAGCACAGAAAGCATTTTTTTTAAAAAAAGGATTTTAACAAAGGATGAAAAGTTAGAAAATTAACTCTGCTTTAGCTCAAAACAGAACACCCCCGTTCTATTTCATATTTGGTTTCACAGAAATAAAACGATTACAAGTTTCTAGTTACTTTTTGCCACGCTGAGAGTGTTAGCAATACTGCAGAAACACCTGAAGGCAGGCAAAATTCAGTCTGAAGATCAAGTCCCATCAAGAGCCATGTTTAAGTAGCCTGCACTAAAGGTCCCTGCATTTCATGTGGTCAATTGAGCCTTTGCCCAGTTACAGCAACAAAATATATTTAGACAAATTCTGACAGTGTGCCAAAAGAATGTGCAGTTCAATGTTAAACATTTCAATAAGAAGTCTCCAATTTAAATCAATTAGCAATGCATTCTCATTATCTTTTCTCATCTTAGCCCTCTATAAAGAATCCCAAAAGTAATAACCATAAACAAGCAATAAAAGCTATAGAGTTTTTTTTTCCCCTGAGAGTGAAAATGTAAACACTCAGACATTTCAAATACTCCAAATAAGGCTAAATTTTGCAGGATAAGCAAATGAGGTTTGGATACCATATTGATAATAAAAGGCAAATTACACATGGAGAATCAGTTATAGCTATGATATACAATTAATGAGGTTGCCAAGTACTAATCAGTGTTAACTTTGAGCTTAATACCCATCCATGACAAACCAGAAAGACAGTACTTTCACAAAAAAATCAAAGCTGGGAAAAAATTGAGCATCAACTTGAAAGGACGGCTGCCTAGGACTATGAAGTTACTCCTAAATTAAGGAGACATCTGAATCTCAAGCACTCCTTGTAAGTAACATTTAATAGATTTAAAAAACTTAATAAAGAAATTGTAGAAAAGATACGGCAAAGATATTAGTTTAAAGATTAACAAAAATGTTATCAACTCAAGAAATCAAAACTATTCTGGACACAATGATTAATTTTTTCAGAATCTGGAAAGGAACAAACCTATTAACATATCAAATCAAGGAAAGGACGGAGAACTTGAATCTAAATAAACTTGGTAACATTAACAAGGACTAATCAATGAAGTCTGAGACAGACACCACTATGAGACAGTACCAAATAGCTATGCTGTACTTCACAAGACAGCCAACTGCAGGCCCAGCTGGCCAGCTACACTTTTGGGACTCTTCAAACTTACACTTGACTTTTTCCTTAATCACTTTCAGTTTGCAGAAAGCTAGGAGGAAGAGACAGGGTCAAAACAATGTTCTTTATCCCTAGGCTTCAGGAGTCAAGCAAGGGACAGAGACTTCCCATTCAACAACACTACTTCGCCACTCTTCCTTATAAACTGCCAAAAGGAAAGGGAAAATTCCGTGCAAAAAACAGAAAATCTTTCAACAACTTAATCATGAGCTAGAAGAAAAGTATATTCTTCCCAGCCTCTATAATATATCAAAATAAGGAAGGTGTGAAGGAAACTGGGAAAAGCTGAAGAGTACACACTCCTCCAAGTTTAAGCTTTTTAAAGTATTAGCTACTTGGATGCTCTTCTGGCAGTAGCCAACTATTTTGATAGCAGTAAAATACTCTGAAGGACAGTTGGTTAGAACTTAAAACAGCTGAGCCAGCCAGGAAATGTGGTAGTATTCTTCACAAGTGTTACTCTACATCCAACATCTAAATTCACCAATATTTTTACTTTCTCCAGCTCTCCTCAGCCCTTGGTACACAGGGCAGAATGGTACTAGATATGGCTATGGTGCCAACAAGGGATATGGTTAACTCCAATTCCATTGCACACGCCAGTCAGGCTTTCATTCAGTAAAGAAGAGGAAGCCTGTTCTCTGCTTTAATTCGGAATATAGAGATATTAGTGCGTCTTTTCTCAAGATGAACTCTGTAAATACTGGGAAGTTATTAGATTACAAGGATAACACAGTAAAGAACATTATTAGTCCAAGACAATAGCCTATCATTGTTTCAACTTTGCTCAGAAAAAAAAATTACTTTTGCCCTGAGACTTTGTGAAAAAACCCCAATATTCCAAATAGTCCAAACACGTACACTGTAGAGTGAAATATAAAGAGAGAATGGCCCAGGAGATGGACTTTGTAGGTTGACATTAAAGAAGTCTCTTCTGCAAGCATATGTTGCTTGGCCACAGGCATTAACAACTGATTTAAGATGAAAGCTGTACAAATATGACATGTATTTAATCAGAAAAAGGACCTTCCTTTTACATTTTAAGTACAAAGACCTTATGTACTGAGTACAGAAATAAAAAACCAACATACTTACAGGTTCTCCATAACCAAAGATCTATACTCACCTTTCATTAAGGCTTACACTAGAAAATGACTGATTTTTAAAGCTGGCATTATTATTTTTTGGCAATGTGAATACAAGGGACACACACCACAGGAAGACATTTCATGTACCTGTTCTCCTTGCCATTTTGTATCACTGAATGCCTATCAGCAGTGGTTCTTTCACTACAAACATACGTGTTGCGCCGTGTCATTGCTCCGGGGGCAGTATTATTCTACAATTAAAAAACACAGGATTGTTATTCCCCACAAAGGGCTTTTCAGAGGTTAATCTACAGATAATTGAAGACTTTAAGTCATGCTAGTTCATATCGATGTCTCAAACTTAAATTTGTTTAAAGTTTTTAATTTCCAATGTTCTGAATTACAAATTTTCAGCATGTATAGCATTTATCTGCATCTGGATAGCCTATGTCTTTATCGCCTAGTTTTTAAATACTTTACCACTTGTAGATTGTAGAATTTTCCTTTGAGTTAAAATCATACCCGTAAGCAAGATAGGATAAAACAAAGACTTAAGAAAGAGATGTGGTAAAATTCAGTGGGATGGTAAACATTAACTTTCAAACGTTAAAATACTACAAAATTCTAGACATGTTTTTCAAACAGGGAAAAATAAGTCAAAAAGACAAATTGCAAAGAATTTCCATACGACATTTTGAAAAATATACATTTAGATGCAAGCATGATACATTGAGGACAAGAGAACCAGGGGAACTTAAACTACAGACCTTACTTTAGAGGGGAGAAAAGAAATAGAATTACTTTGCCTCTGTCTTTACAGAGAAAGAGGGTGGAGATATGCCCAAGTTGGCGGTCAATTTTCCAGGAACGACTGAGAAGCTAGGCAATTCACAGATAACAGAATTATAAAAAGTTAGATGCAATTTACTGTAGGAAAAGCACGGTGCTCCAGATAAACATGCACCCCCAGGTCATAGAGGAAGAAAAGCCAGCAAGCCTTACATTTTTTCTCCCCACCCCAAGAACATAACATAGGAAACTGCAGATGGTTAGAAAATGGAAGAAACCTTTAGAAATCGTCTTTAAAGAAAAGGATCACGGGGCAAAGCAGGAAGCAAAATAGGCTATGAACTTTAAACATCACTGTTGGGGAAAAGTCTTGGAGAAGGCCAGCTTAAGGGAATGACTGGTCAGCACCTGGATAAGCACATGTTGAGTAAGGATGGCCACTAAGAATCAGGCAGGGGACTTCATGCTCAACTAACCTTTTGGAGTTCATTGAAGAATTACTGCTATGATAGATAAGGGAAATGCAGCGGATTTTTAAAATAGCATTATGAAAAGGTTTCACACAAATGGTAATAGCAGAGAATCTCGGGAAGAAGGATAAAAAAAGGGAAAACTAGTTCAAGCACAAAAGGAAAGTAGCCAAACCTTTTTTTGTTTCCAAACCTGAAATAAAATCGTTAAAGTGGAGTATTCTCAATAACCAGCAAAAGCTTCTCCAGCACCTTAAGGCAAAACATTTTCTACATAGGGAGTCTCAAGCAATGTGAACCCCAACCTGCAGATTTAACAACGAAGCCATATTTTCTGTTTAAATGACTGCTGAGCTGTTATACATCTTTACGTGAACGTACAAAAAAGAATGGAAGAGTGAACTGCACAACTTCCTGGTGTTAAAAAATACAAAGACTATCAGGAGTATTTTGGAATAGCGAAACTACTAATTAAATCAAAAGATGTATTTACTTGTCTCAAGGGTTCCCAAATATTCCTCAGTGGATATTATTTAGGGATAGGCATATGCCAAGCATCAGCAGACATGCCCCCTGGCCCTTTCCTTGTACTCAATTTGTTCTGCATCCATTGTCTGGAAAGCCATTTATTTTAAAGTCAACACTGACTTTTCCACTTCTGTCACTACAAATTCCCTTCTCTCTACTAAACTTGCTAGCAATGGAACTGTGCTCCTAACACAAAGTTCTGTTTGTATGTTCTTGAGAGGTCACGCTGTGCAAGGCACTTTGTGGTGTCCTCACAAACCAATCGTACACTGAAGTATTTTATATTAATTATATTAACATAAATGTACTGCATATTAATACCATTTTGTTCTGTGTTCCTGAACATACTAGAGAATGAAGCACCTACAATATCTGACAGTGTTTTCTGGTGGAAAATACATACAATATGGGTGGTTTCCTTCTTTTCACCCGCTCCCCCAGAACACTGAATATTTGCTTCCTTTTAGAAGCCACCACTAATGTTAAATTGTACTGTGATGTTGCACCTCTAGAAGGATGAGAAAGCAACCTCTATGCTGGACCAAACTTTAAAGACTATGCATTTTCAGGTTTGAGAGTAGACAAATATTGGCACTCATATCTGAAAATGAAGGCCTCTAAAAATGCACTTTCCTAACTCTTTCTGGAATGCAAGGACAGGAGGATCAATATACACTTTCTTCTGCTTGGCTTGGATCTTAGAGGTCAAAAGAGGAGATTTAAGCATTTCAAGATTTCAGTTTTAGCAAGAATACAGTCTTGGTATTGGGGTCTTTACGCTTCTTAGCCCACAACCTTTGGTGGTTCATCAAAGAAGTTCTTCAGCTATGACCTGTTTTTCATCCTATGTACAGATTATTATTCTCTGGACATGTCTAAGTTGCACACGTGCACAGCACAAAGCCTGAAACTGGGGCTAATAGCATGGTTGGAATAACAGCCCCTGGGGCTGGGGTTAGCTGCATACGTTCATCCACATGGTATTGTCTGCCTTCACTGCAGGAGGTGCTGACACTGCAAAAACCCATGTTGAGACTTCACAAGGTCCAATCACAGCAGAATCGATGAATCTGTGGTACCAAGTCCTCCTCTTTTCCTAAAGTGTCTTATGCTCACCTGCTTAGGCATGCTGTTCTCACATTAAGAGATACCAAGAAAAGGACTGATAAAAAACATTCAAAGAATGAGCTTCTGACTTGCAATAATGAACCAATCTATTTACTTAAGGGCACTAGCATGTTTTTTGGTCCTAACTGATTTTCCAAACACACCATCTATTCTCCTCTTTCAGTTTTTTTTAAAGCTATACTAAGGGCTCTGAGGCAACCTAGTTAAAAGCATTCAGGAAAAATTCAAAGCTGTGAGTAATAAACAAGGAGTTATTAGTTGCTCTAACTATGCAACCCCTGCAGCAGGTTTCATTATTAATTTGGTATTTGCCCAATGAACCTGAAGTTTTTTGACATGCACTTGTTCAGTCTGCAGAACTATTTGGTTTGCAAGAGTTTAAACACTTTGTAAACTTTAGAAGCACAGCTTGGAGCCTCTTACTCCAACCCCAGACTTAGCTATCTGCTCTACAAATACAACTCTTATCTTTAAGTGCATGCTTTTAAACTTTGTTATTAAATAAGAGCAGCACATAACTACAGGTCTCCAGCAAGGACCACTTCTATTACTTTCACTGTATCCATCAAAATAATAATTATTTTTAAAGTGTTTTTATGGTGATCAAATGTTTTTTCTCATCATATTGCTGATTTTTGGACTTAGGGACTCAGTGAAAACACAAGTTCTCTCTACCTCAGACTTCAGGACAAAATGGTAACTCCCAATACCGATTTTTTTCCTTCCAGAAGTACACTGATACTGTAAGAAATAAAACTCCCTAATCAGTTCCAGGAATTGCATAAGTCATCAGTGCTTCCCTGCATCCTCAAGAGCCAGAAAGCAAAAGACTAATCCTCAACAGCGGCCGGGAAAAGAGTTTGTAGTTTGACATGAAGAGCTATAAACAGAGACAATTTTAAACAATAACTGCTTGACGTCATAAGTCTGACTCCATGTTCACCACCTTGTACCACTACTGGTAAAACATCAGTTGGATCAACTGCACACTGAATCAGAAAAGCGAAGCATTCTATGTTTATGAGCATATATATTCTATTTCAGTACAAAATCAGAAATAAGACTACCAGAATAAATGCCCAAGATTTGGGAGTGGTGTAGAAAAGCAGATGAAGATACTAAAGATACTTGAAGTAAAACATGTTGAAACTGGGATGCAAAGCTCTTGAATAGTCACTATGCAATACTCAGTGAAGTCTGATGTAGGACAAAACTAATCTGATTTTCCATTTTGAGACTATATCTAAAAACAGTCATGTAACAAGGAACAAAATCTTAACTGTTTCTGGCCTGATCAAAATCCAAGGGAAAGGGCAGAGGACCACAAAAATCAGGAAAAGGTCCCCCAAAATCATGAACTCTTGGAGAAATTTACAAATAACAGCTGCTACAATAGAAAATGTGTCTTTCCAAGGAATGTCTTTGGTTTAAATCCTCCAGCCAAGTCACTATCAGATACTGAACCAACTGACCATATAGAGCTAAGAAAGTAAGAAATATCTTATTCTGCTTCTTTTGTTTCAGATTGTCATGAAGCTGTGAGCTTAGGAACTTCTGTTATTATTTGTTGTAAGTAATAGTGCTGAGAACATGACTATTTATGACAGTTTTGCGGGTTAAGTTTAAAAAGAAACATTCCATTGTGCATTGACTAGAGGCCTGGGAAGTGATTTTGTCTGAAAAGAAGGAAATTTTTCAATACAAAATCCAAAAGCTTTAGAAATCGAATGCTAGAAAACTCAAGAGGCATTATGTGGAAACAGATCTCCAACTTTGCCTCAGAGGGAGGCACCACAGAGTATACAAGCTAAAGCCCAACCAAACAAAAGTTTTTCTTTCTTTTCACACATGGCCTACTGCTCAATACTGTGAATTCACTAGTTATGCACTAGTGAAAAAAACATCACTTGGGTGTTGTTCTTCTTTGATAATCTTGGTACACATAATGATGACTTGGAATGGCTGTTTGAGAACAAAGATTAAGTGGCTCCTTATACACATGAAACTAAAACAGGATAACAAAAATAGAACTTTCATTCTTCTGTACAAAGGTCACCGAAGAGTAGCTGGTGATACAAGAAGTAACTCATACAGAATTTCAGGGGACAGACTGTGTTCAGTTTCTTTTTTCTAAATGATATTTTAATATCCAAATTATGTATGTTCACTAACAGCAACCAGTGCTAATTATTACTATCTACTAACTACTTCAGGAATATTAAGTAGTAACTTGAGTAGCTGACTGACTGTGGGGGTGGGGGAGGAAGAGGCAACAGTATGAGATACCTACGTTTACTCTTGATGCACGAGAATCAGCATCACTGATAAATCACAGGTTTAACACATTTTTCACCTTCAAAAGCATTTCATGGTTTTGATAAATAAGTGTTTCTACTTACACTAGGTACAGCTGAACTTTTCTTACGCTCAGGAATATCAGCCTTATTGGGATTGCTGGCATTTCCAAGCATTGGACTAGCTGGTGCAATTCCTCTTCCTGCAACAGCACTACTGCTGGATTTTCTTGACTGAATTCCTTCCTCTTTGAGGTCACTGTCTGTAGTACTAGTCTGGCTTCTTTTGGGATATGCCACTACTGAGGGGATAGATGGTCCAGCTTAAAAAGCAAACAAAAACAGAAGTAGTATTTTTCTTCTCAGAAGTTCAGTAGCTATTTTTCACTACAATGGAAATGTATTCACACCTGACAATCAAAATAATTAACATTGGGAATCAGAGTTGCAAAAAGGTAGTTATTCAAGCTATTATAACATGCATGTTTCAGAAGACAAGAAAATATTGTGAAAACAAAACACCTGAAACTTTTCTCCCTTCCCCCCACCTTTGAGGGTTAGAGGGATAGGGGGGAGGCAATGACTACACACAGACACAACACCCTGAAGCAAGGCCCCCCCACTGTAATAAAATCTGACAGATTTGATAGTCAAGTCAACTCTAGTAAGGTTTCCTGTTGTATCACAATTCAAAGATTCGTGACTCTCTTCTGTTGACTTTGATAAGGACAGGAGAGCCATAATAACAACCAATTATATGAATTCTTTAGGCAAAGATACTACCCGATTTCCATGAAATAATTTCAATGTCAACAGAGTCTTCTGGTGTTTGAGTACTGACACTGGTTTGCATTGGTAGGAAAAACCCTTTGGAAACTTCTTAAAGACACTTAACAAGTAACCGACTCATTCATATGAGAGGATCACTTTTCAGCACAAAGTTGGCACATGCTGTCCAAGCCAATTCTTGGTAAAATTGGGCTCCTGAGACCAATTGGTACCTGGTGACACAACCTTGGACTGCTAGCAGCACTAACGTCCAGCAGACTGTGCTCCTGACACAACCCAGAAGCAGCAGTTGTTTTCCACCACTACCCCCGTGTGTGCAAGGAAAACCTGAGAATGAGGCAGCTCCTTCAGCAGTCCCAAGCTCCCTCTTGCTTTAACAGGTGCCTCGACACTGGGAAATGCCTGTGGGGATGTCAGGATTGTGTTTTCTGCCGTCTCAATTACAGCTCCTCAGAAGAGGATACATCAGCTTTGTGCTTAGTGTTTTAATAACTAATCAAAAATTGTATGTATATACACACACATAAAAATGCCTATAAATCTGTATTTATTTAAAAAATATTAAAACTAACCATAAACCAGAGTAAGCATCATTCCAGGAAACTCCTCAAGGAAAGCAGCCTCTGAATGCACTTGAGGTATTTAAAAGTAGAGCTAAACCGAGACTCCTTTTTTGAGTTAGTGTGTGGGGAGGAAGATGTTTAAGCTACTGAGGAACTCCATCAGCTATTATCCTGGACACTCATTAGGCAGAAGAGTTCTAAGTGTGTCTGAGTCATTGATCTTTCAAAATTTAATTCCTGCAGGACAACCAAGTGACACTACCCTCAAAGAACAGAAAACAAGAAATATTGGCAAACTGACATTTCTTTAAGTTTTAGACACAAGCTGACCTACTAGTGTCAAAAGAAAAAAAAGCTGAACCGACATACAAGAGCATGGTGGAGGAGCGCTATGCTTTATATGAAAAAACGGGGTTGCAACATTCTCTTCAATTTGTGCAATGACACTTTCCCAGCATGGTCAGGAATGCAAAGGACAACACGAGGCAGAATGAGAGAATTAAGTTGGTGTATTCAGCATTCCTCTAGAAGCTATTTTGAAGGCTTTATAACAGGATCAATTTAAAACAGTATCAGTTATTCAGTAAATTATTTCACCATCGTGCTGTGAGCTACACTGTTGTCATCCTCCTTCCCTCTAGGGAATGGAAAGAAATTCAGTAACTGGGAGTCACTATATTCTGCAACACTGAGAATGAGAATTTCTCACCGTGATCACTGTACCGCCGCTGCTTCTGGCTAGAAGATATGCTTCTCTGAACTTTGTGATGAGGAGATTGTCCAGTGCTATTATTAAGATCACTACTTGGCCTAACTTTGGCAAGTGAAAGATTGCTGCTGGAGCTTGAATCACTTGCATCCAACTACAATACAAATAAGAATATTAAAACAAGGACTTCAGACAAAAGAAATCAAACAAACACCACATTACAGGAGCAGTAATCGGGAGGCAGAAGGAAGATGGCACTGGTACACTGGAAATTTTGTGACAGCAAGAAATTTGCTTAGAGGCTCCAACATCTCTTAGATTCTTGTGCAACTGTCTTAGGCAAAACTCAGCAGAATCCACAGCTCCTCAGAGGACAATAAAAAATGATAAAAAAAATACAACTCTACTTTCAGTACTCTCCCCTCGGAGATCTCTAAGATTAACAGGAAGAGAGGATACATTCAGTAGAAGCTGTCACACCAAGTCCTTCAGCAGAAGAGCAAAGAGCAGATTACTGGCGCCAAGTCCTCCAAGTATCACATGGAAATACAAGGCAAGAACTTTTTTTGAGTTTGACTGGTCCTGTTGATTGGTTCTCTTAAAATATTTACAGCTGGCACATTCACACTTGAGCTCCTAGACTAGACAGGACAGTAAGTGGCATACAAAGTCCTTCAGAGGAGTTAACTGCTGAGCAAGCAGGGTAGTTTTGGGAAGCCTAAAGGCAAGAGTGTACCGACTCAGATCAGGGTAAGAACTAACACAGCACCATGTGGCAGTTGCCACTAATGTTTCGAATAATTTGATTATAACAGACTTTTGTGCAGGAATACAATACTCTAGTTACTGGCTTAATTTTTGCTTCTAACTTCTCTAAGGACACTTCCTGATTCCTTTGTCTTTTTGCATTTGTAAGAATGGTACATACCTCTGATGATTTTCTTCCTAGCAATAGGTATGTAGCTGTGATTTCATCATACTTCATTTTACTAAGGGATTCCTGAATTTCTTCTTGAGAATATCCCATTCCTACCATAATATCTAAAATGAAATACACACTGTAAGTAACAGAAACACTCTAATACTTAGGCTAGATGAGTGTTTAATTTCAAGGGAAAGAATGGAATATCTAAAGAATCCAACAAAACAATTAAGTGTGAGAACACAAGCCTGATGACATACCACTATTAGAAGATTAGTTACTTTTTCCAAATGACAAACAAATACAGAGTGGGAGAGAAAAACACCCCACCCATATCACGCAAACAGCACCATATTCTGAAAAACACTCAATTACCTATTCTTTTCTGGTCCGAGATGTCTAGTTCTGGTTCAACAAAAGGTTTAAGTTCATCCTCCTCATGCCCTGCATTGATCCACCTGTCCTTCATAATTTGCTATAAAAGAAAGGGTTTTATTAAGTACAATATAGTCAGCAGTAGAGAAAACAAGCTGTTAAAAGAACTCCTCCCTGCATCCATCTATGGAACACTAAGGCCTTTTCTCGTATTTCTTTTCCAGAACAGGCTCCAGAACCTGTGCAGTTTTGGTTTGCTTTGGTGAGGAAAATCAACTATGCACATCAAGTCAAGCTACTTCCCAGTCAGGTATATTCTAGCACATAGCTGAAAGCTAAAAGTCCACAACACAGACCAGGAGCAGTATGACAACTCTGACAAGTCCAGTAGGTCCAGGCTCAACAATGGAAACCAGCCATGTTATGGTCCTTCTCCATGATGGTACAAAGTGCAGGCAAAACGCAAACACACCATAATCTAGCAGTCAATACCCAGTTAACATTAGAAAATGTTCTGTTGGATCATCCATTAATGCAGGAATCCATACTGTGTTCCCAGGTGGCCAAGAAGGCCAATGGCATCCTGGCTTGTATCAGAAACTGTGACCAGCAGATCCAGGGAGGTTCTTCTCCCTCTGGACTCGGCACTGGTGAGACCGCTCCTTGAATCCTGTGTGCAGTTCTGGGCCCCTCACCACAAGAAGGATGTTGAGGCTCTGGAGCGAGTCCAGAGAAGAGCAGGAAAGCTGGTAAAGGGTCTGGAAAAGAGGCCTTATGAGGAACAGGTGNAGGAAAAGTCATATGACATATGCAGTGTAGTCTCATGTTCATTTTGAAAGTAACTGTGGAGTGTTACCTTGTAACCCCAGCAAATGAAATCTTAAAAAAAAGTCATATGCTTGCCTCAAGAGGAAGCCTCTCTCCCCAAAATCCACTCCAAATAATCTATTCAGTAATGGTATGACAATAAGTTACAGCTCAAAAATATAGTTCCAAAACATAATGTCTAGCTTCCTGATGCACCTCATTTGTGCCATTACCTCTAGAGTGCCTCTTTTTGTTGGGTTTAGCACCAGGAAACGTTTGAGGAGGTTTTCACAGTCTGTGGACATGTAGAAAGGAATCCTATATTTTCCTCTTAGCACTCTTTCTCTAAGCTCCTTTTAAATAGAAGAGAAACAGAGAGTAAGTGGTAAGCAGCATATCACTTAAAATATTAGGCAAACATGCCCAATATGTTCTACACAAACTCACCTTTAAGGTCTGTCCATCAAAAGGAAGAGATCCACTTACAAGGGTATAAAGAATAACACCTAAACTCCAAACATCTACTTCAGGTCCATCATATTTTTTCCCTTGAAAGAGCTCTGGAGCAGCATATGGTGGGCTGCCACAAAAGGTGTCCAGTTTATTTCCAACTGTAAACTCATTGCTAAAACCGAAGTCAGCTATTTTAATGTTCATATCTGCATCTAGCAATAGATTTTCAGCCTAGAGGAGAAAGAATGGATGGTAAAATGAACTTAAAATACTTGATTTTAAATATTCTTGTTTGTTTTTACTCATTCTTAAAAAGAAAAAAGCTGAAATATCTGTTAAAGAGTCCCTTCCTTGCAAGCTCTTTCAGCATGCTTTGGTCTGTCACTCACATATTCTCTATTCTATAAATCTCTGTACGATGGCTTCAGACAATGGAAGCTGTTAAGCTACACGAAAACCATGTTATTACCATCTGTTTTCTCCAAAGAAATGCATCCTGAGTTATTGTTGTTTACATTTTTGATCTATTAAGATGAAAACAAGATACAATTTCACTATGCATACTTGCAAAAGCTTGATAATACATGTGGCCTTCAAACTTATTTCAAGTGTGGAATTTTTTTGGTGGGGATGAGGAGGTTGTGTTTTTTAACTTTCTAAGCCATCATAAGTTGAAGAAGTTATGTGGCAACACTATGAATATAAAAGGCATATTTTAAAGAAAGGATGTATCATTTCATGCCAAGCTACAAAGAAGCCAAACTTCAGTTTAATCATCACAACTGGCAATGCATTCTATTTGAGACCAAAGCTTGTCATACCTGTATCAAAGTACATTTATTTTTAATACCATTCAGCTAAGACTGACCTGCATCAGATTCTGATCTGACCACAGGGTAAGAAGCCATTACATTTCTATACTTAGAAGTCTTACAAATCCTCTTCATTTCATTTGAAATGGTTCTATACTGTATACATTCCTCAAAACTCACTATAACTCATGCAAAAGAAAAAACCCAATCAGTAAGCTCAGTATACACGACATTTTACACACGCACAGGTACAGAAGCTGACACACACTTCACATACTTTTTCCTACTCACCTTGAGATCTCTGTGAACAATATGCTTTTGATGGCAATACTGCACTGCAGATACTATCTGGATAGAAAACAAGCCCAATTATATAAGTGACATCTCAGAAACACGATTTTTAATCAAGAAGTTCAACATTTATTAATAAAGTTGACTTGTATTTATCCACTCAGAGCTACGTAACTAAATACTACAGTGACCGCTGTATTTGGGGGAAAGCTGCTAAATAACTTAAGTATTTCTTATTTGATCTATTTGGTTTCTACTGTACTTGAAAGAGGATTTTGTTTTTCCTGTGTGGCTAATTATAGACCAGTAGAAGCAATGACTTTCAGAAAGGTTACTGAAGCATTTCCATTCTAATACTGTATATAGCTATAAATGCTTTCCCTCTAGAACGAAGTTTTCCAGTTCCCCTCCAAAAGTAATTTTTCATGCTGCAGCATGCAGAGAAAAAGGATAAGAAAGCAGCCTAGCTACTGGAGAAAACTACTAGCAAACAGCTTGTTTGTCAAAACCTAAGCAGTGAGAGGCAATTGTGCATCTAACAGAGGTCTGCTGGTTAAGTAAATATGGTTTACTGTACTTTGTATACTGTACAAAAGTAGCAAGCTCAACAAAAAAACCTCTGTCTCAATTGTAATTGAATAATTTCTTCCATTCTAATTTCCAAATATCATTTTCTTCCTGTCTTATACTGCAAACTATATAAGCTATTTATGTAGCACAGTGTCCTAGTACATTCCTTTAGTCAGAAGCATTGCTGCAGAACTGTACACACATGGAAAAATTGGATAAAGTCTTATTGTTCCATGATCAGATGTGATAAAATAGATTTTATAGTTATGTATACATGGTCAGAATTGAGGCAGAGTTTATGACTTCTCAAAATAAGTGGAACTGCACATAGAAAATAATTTACTGTAATACCTACACTTAAATATATTTCCATTCTTTGTCCAAGATCAAGATTTGCAACACAGAAAGATGAAGTATCATTACTGTTACAAAACATAACTCATGATCAGACTGCCCAGCCTAGTGTAAGGATTCTCCTGTACTAGGAAGAAGCAATGGTTCCCTCTCCCAGTATTTAAGAATAGGTGAAAGTAGCTGAAAGTAAGGTTCTTGGTAGGTCAAAGAACTGACCTACCAGTCAATTTTGTGATTGAAACTTAAGTACTGATGTTATGATCTTTGTGCCCCTGTGTTATTGAATCACACAAGTGCAAAACACCACTTCAGAAATCAGTCTACAAAAAGCTGAAGTATTTCCATTCCCAACACTTTCATTCTGATTTTGTTTGTTCCTTTATGTATTGGGTCCCTCTTTCAGATACTAAGTTCAGTTTTTTTACAGTTACTGAAACTGCCAAAGTTCTCCCATGCCATCACTTGTACCATCCTTTTGGTTTTCCTTCTTTTCCTCTCTGCTACCATTACATGAGCACCAGTCACAAGCTCGCTCTGCAGGCACTTCCAATGCTGACAGCATGACAAATGCCTCAAGCTTTATTCAGGACTGCAGAGACACAGCACTATGCCACTCTCTCCTGAACTGCTCTTACTCTGAGTACCTAAGAGCGGAAGGTCTAGCAGATAATCAATCAGTAGTTTCCTTTGGAGATGCTTTTGAATTACTCTGCATTGCAACAGGATAGCACAGAGACTGCAGAAGGGAGTCCAATCTAAATGGAAGGGAAATAACACAATGTGTATGACATAAATAATTAAAAAACTGCGGTCAAAGCAGAATGAAAAATAGCACAAAACATGGCTGCACCAGATCGAGTCCTGTCTTTCACCTTCGACCACTGTTTCCATGGACAGATCCCTCAACTCCAACCCCTCTGAGTGTGAGAAATCTGGTGATAACTTGTCAGGTGGGGAGGGAGGGGAAGAAACAGCAGACCTTTTTGCTAGAGGTAACAACTGGATTATTGAAGTACACTTCTTGGGAGGGATTTAAAAACCTGTATAATCACAGGTTTTTCAAAAGAAGTTAGAACAAATTATCTCCTGGCAGACAAATCAATCTTTGTAAGGATTAAATGACAAAAGGACGGATAAATGACCTCTCAAGGTCTCTTCCACACTGCTATGGAGTATTTAGTTTCTTAACTGGAACATATGAGTAAGATGTATTTTGTGGATTTTTTTATTTTTCAAGCTCTGTCCTAACTTCTACCAGCACTAAAACTTCTAAATCGTTTCTGCAGAAAAAGACCAGGAAGGCTGAAGGAGGCCAGACCTAACTGGTTACAGTAAAGGAAGAGAGGGAAGTAATAGACATGGATTTTGGGAGGACCCCTGCTCTAAGTCTTCAATTCCCAGTTTTGCATTAATTCTTCTTCAGATGGGCAAATTTTTCTATGGAAAAAGAATGGTAAGATTGAACCAGAACTACTTGATAGCATTTAATAGGGAAAGAAAATTAAGGTGACATTAAGAATGTAAAACGTTCTAGATTTGAATTTCTCACATGTGGCTGCACAAAAGGAGCTTGAAATGGAGAAATGCAAAGCATGGCTGTATTTTTAGTGTCTGCACTCTCTCCTGTATTCTTTGTCAAGCATGACTGTAATAACACGATCACTCTCTTCTACATTCTTTTTTCTGGGTAAAAATCTCAGGTATGCATAACAAAATGGACAAAAAAAAATTAAATTTTAACAAGCAAAGAGAAGAGAATTACCAAATTATGCTCTTTGCTTGCTAGAGCGCAAGTGCCTACTCAGGTAAAACACAAGTGTTCAATGAAGAAATCTCATCTACTGAAAGAAGAAAAATGATCTGAATGCAAGATGTAATACAACCTATTGTAAGAACTAAGCTCTATGCCATGGTACAACTGTTTCTTCAGTTTAAAGAGAGCTATCGTCTGGTAAACCAGTTAATGAATTAAAAAAGTAAATCCCTATTATGTCCTAAGTCCCTTTCTCACATAAGAACAGCTGCACTGAGTCAGATAATAGGTCTAACAGAGCATCCTCTCTTCAACAATGGCTAAGAGCGATATGAATCTATTCTGGGACCACAATGTGAAATGAATAGTTTTATGACTTATAAACCAAGTAAGATCTAGTTTCCTTTAACGCTGTCCCGCAGTCAGAGTCCTAATGTCTAATGAATGCCAAGTTCTGAACAAAGTTTCCCAAATTCTGTCCTGAACACATGCACTTCTCTCTAACAAAACTGCAATATGCTCGCACTATAGTTTCTGCTCCTTGGGTTACTACTGGTGTTTTCCTTGTTTTTAACAGGCGCTCATGCTTTAGAAGTTCTCAAAAAACCCTCTTATCTTTGAGATCAAGGTCCTCTAAAATGCACTGAGCTCTGTAGCAAGAAAGTCAGCTGTTGAGGGAAGACAGAGTCCAGTTGCTTGTGCCAAGACAAGACTTATAGGAAGAAGCTAAAAACATTGTTCTGTATATTTCAACGGAACCAAGTGAGGCCATCTACATGCCCTCCTTTACAGTGTCTAGTCTACCAAAGCAGAAAAAGAAAAATCCAAGCTGATAATCTGAAGTACCTAAACTCAACACTTGATGGGTCAAATACCGAGCTTAGCAGGTAACTATCTTTTTAATTCTTTCCCTTCACATTGGTTTTTGAAAAATGAAGTTACATATATCCTATACAAGTCACGTTATCCTGTAACACTAAGCACAAAGTGTACCTGTAAAACATGTTTGACCTGTTTCCACAAGTCTTCACTTAAAAGGGAGTTAAATTGTTACAAAACATTAGGTAATTGCAAAAGATGTACACAGGCTGATGAACTGTTGAGTCAGGTGGTTAAGTTGCAGGAGAAGAGTTAAAAGGCTATGCAGTACTACAGCGGCTGAGATGGAGATAGGGAGTGGTCTAAGAACCATGTCCCTCAGGCAGACATCACAGGGGCACACTGGACCCTGGTGACCCACAAAAGCAGGATTCTGCTTCACTCCCAACCCTCCAGCATTTACAATCAAAGCAAATATGAAGCTCTAACAGCTGTTGACACCCATAAGCAAGGTCTGTAAGGAGAAACTATACCAGCAGCACAGTAGATAACACAAAAAGAATCAACAAATGCTTGTAATAAGCAACTCTTAAGGGGCACTGAAGCGCCCATCTGCCATCCTGACAGGGAGTCACAAGAGGTCTGCTGCCTTATGGGTCTGAGATGTTGCCAAGAGCATGTCACAACTTATCAAGAGTACAGACTACTATCCACTTTTACACATGGGCATGAACGAGACACTGCAAGCTGGAGCCCAGGCAGAAGACTACAAAGCCGTGAGTGTGCAAAAGAAAAGTACCAGTGCCCAAGCTATCGCTTCTATCATTTTACCAGTTAGAGGAAAGGGGGTAGCAAGAAACAGATGTACAATGGATGGTGCAATCATGAGGGTTTTGGCTTTTATGACAATGGGACATACATTGATAACTACAGTCTGTTAGGCAGGGATGGGACCCACCTGCCTAAAAGGGAATCTCTGGCAGCAGGCTAGCCAATATGGTGAGGCAGGACTTGTGGGGCAGGGTCCAAAGCAGCAACACTCGCACCATTGCATCCAACTGGGGAAGAAGCTAGGCCAACAGAAGCAACACTTATTCCTAAGTTGCCTCCAAAGATGTAAACTGGACGATCAACCACCTCAAGTGTACGGTATACCAATGCACACAGACTGCGGAAAAAACAGGAGGAACTGCAGCTCCATACCCTGTCAGAAAGTTATGGTATCATAGAAATAACTGAAATACAGTGTGACAGCGTATGTGACTGGAGGATTGCAATGCATGGCTTATAAGCTGTTTCGTAAAGGCAGGAAGGGAAGAGATGGAGTTCAGGAGTCAAGGAGAACCTTGAATATACAGAGGTCAACTATGGTGATTGTGGAAACCCTACTGAAAGCCTCCAAGTCAAGATCAGAGCGATCAGTTCCAAGGGGAATCTTACAGTAGGCAACTGTACTGACCTACAAATCAAGATGAGAGGGCCAGCAAAACAATGTATTGGTCACTTAAACAAGCTTTAGGTCAACAGAACCTGGTTCTTACAGGCATATACAACTACCCAGACATTTGTTAAAAGAACAATGCAGCAGCTCATGTCATCGATCAAGTTCCTAGAGTGCATCCAGGACTGCTTCCTCATACAAATGTTAGATGTGCCAAAGAATGAGGCACTGCTGGATTTGCTACTCACAACCCAAGAAAATCTGCTTTGTAATATCTCAGTTAGTGATAGCATTGGCTGTAGTGATCTCAATATTGTGGAGTTTGGGATCCTGATGAGCATCCTTGAAAGTTAGTATTAAGATAAAGAGTTTAGATTTTGAAAGAGAAAACTTCAGCTCACTTAAGAGCTCGGCTGAGGCAGATACTGTTGGGAAGCTTCCATAAAGGAGCTAGCAATACTGCAAATCTTTCACGAATGCTCTGGAAGCACAAAAACAGGTCATCCCTTTTAAAACTAAGGGAAGTAGGTGGAGCAAGAGCCCCCCCAACCCTATCCCCAGCTTAACCATGAGCGTCTAAGTCTGCTCAAAACCAAGACAGAAGCATACCAGAGATGGAAAAGAAGACCAATACCTATCAAGGCCACTCTCCATAATCTCTGAGAAGTCTCAGAAACTGGGGGATGTCCCAGAAGACTGAAAGAAGGCTTAGGACCCCCCCTGCCATCTACACGAAGGGCTTAAAGGAGGATCCAGAAAATTATAGGCCTGTAAGATTATGAACGGACACGAGGAAATTTTTTCACAATGAGAACATCAGCCACTGGAATAATCTCACCAGGGAAGTGGTGGATTCCCCAATAGTGGACGCTGAAGATTCAGTTGGACTCAGTGCTGGGCCACCTTACCTAGACTGTGCTTTTGCCAAGAAAGGTTGGACCACATGATCCTTGAGGTTCCTTCCAACCTGGGATTCTATGACTGTTGAACAAATGTGCAATTTCAATGAAATTACTGCAAGATCTTTTTCCATGCAGTCCGTGATAAATAAACTGAGGACAAAGAAGCATGCAGCTGCTCTTTTGGGTTTGTTCTGCTTGGGTTTTAGTGATTATTTTTTTTTACCCCCAAAGATCAAAGTGCATAAATACAAGATTCAAAGAGATGACAGAAAAGGAATGATTTCACAGAAATGCTTTTGTTGCTTCCTTACGTTGGGTTAAATACATTTCTATCGCTCCTCTACTTTCATTGCTACTGATATGCTTATTTCTTATATTGCTTTCACACTGTTCTTACTGTATGAAACAGTTGTGGCACAGTTTCCGAGGTCCCAAATTGTTTCTTTTGGTCACACCAGGGAAGCATAAGTTCTCCTTATAAGGCATTTTGTGAAAGTCATTGATAATTTCCTGGCAGTCACATATATTCTTATTAAATTTCTTCTACAATACTTCTGTATGGCTAAGCCTAAATAGTGAAGCTATTGGAGCCTGCCCTTCCAGTGAAACTGACTGCCAGGTCACTGCCACAATTCACCACTTTAAATCCCTACATATCATTCAATAAAACACTCTTGTCCCTATTGTGTCATTAAGCAGGAGCACAATTTTGATATTTATTACTTTCCACAACATTATCTAGGTTATCCAAGCGACACAAGGGATGGAAATAATGCAGTCATTTACAAATTTCCTCACAAGAGCAGAAAAAGCATATCAGACCAGTCAGATCTGCAAATGAAGTTAGACGCTGCAAAAGCAGAGATCTGGATTTAAGTTAGTTATGAAAAATACTGTCCAATACTGCTTTATTGTAGAATGGAAATACTTTTTACATATGAATGAAATTCTACCATCTTTGCAAAGCTTGTTTATCCATCATAAAGAAATCTAAACTAACAAGCCTAGAAATTACTTTTCCATGTTTTTTACAACTATTAAACTGCATTTTTTCATGTAAGTGGATGGATGTGAACAGATCCCTGTTACATGCACTGCTTGCGTTTTGACATTGGCCTGTTTGTAGCCTGTTACATCTGAGTAACTTCCAAAATGTTGCAGAACCAGGGATATATATGAAAACACCCCTGAGGAAATGCATTTTGGAACAGAATACACTTCCAAATCAAGCAGTGTGTTCTGGCACTCCTGGACACCCTGACACACAGCACTAAAGAAACTAGCACCACTGAACTGACTACTAATCCTTTCAAAGCACTACTATAATCCAAGTCTTTCTCATTTAGAACTGCAAGTCCACAACACACTGAACACTGTTAGAAGTTAACACAAAGGACAGCCATTTTGTTCATTACACGAGAGAGGGGGGTGGGGAAGCTGATGTATAGGAATGTTATACATACCTGTCTAAATTTAGCTCTAGCCTCCTTTTCCTTCATTCTTCCATGTGCAACCAGGTAGTCAAAAACTTCCCCTACAATTCAATAATGACACACATTAATTTCAGAATTCAATTTGAGAATCCAGGGATTCCTCTCAAGCAGTTTCCCACAGCAGTTTCACTAGAATGGTTGTACTTTAAGGTTATAATTACAGGTTAACTCAAGAGAACAAGGCATAACTGCTATGCAATTTACTACATAATCATCTCTCATACAAGAAAATAATAAGACTTAATGAATGAGTGGATACAGACAAGAAAACCCCATCTCCTTCCAATTATTTATGATAAACTGAACAGCATACTTCTGTTTTGTAAATAAAGACAACATGTACCCCTTCACAGACTTTCTCACAAGGGTTGCTTCTGCCCTACAAAAAAGTGCTTAATATGTGAGCATATCTGCTGGTATTTGTGAATATTTTCACATCAGCATTAGATTTTTATTTATGCATAATTGTTTTAATCTGGGGTTGTAGGTACCCACAAGGAAGGTCACAATAATCAGAAACGCGATACACACAAATATAATCTTTTACACAACCATCAGATCTGTAAGACGCACTCCTGAAGCAGCCCAATGTTGTATGGCTGCAGATGACCAAATCAGTACAAAAGATGTGTTTTGGGTTTTTTTCCCTTTAATCAATTCATTAATTTTATAATGTGGCAATACAGACTACAAGGTTTGAGCTCTAGGTGCAGCCACTGGCGCACGAAACACCGACATGTTTCTGAGAGCATGGGAGATTTTCTTTGCTAAAACCCAGCCATGTGGCTCAAATATCTAAACAGTCTCTACCAAGCAAGAAAATACTATTTTGTAGGCAGCCACCTCACAAGTGAATAACTGAGTAACTTCACATTTTCGAAAAGAAAGAACTCTAAATTTGAATAATAATAATAAAAAAATCTAAAGTCCTACAGCAGGAAAAGCAACAACTGAGCAATCGAAGGGAATATCAGGATTTTCTACAAAATAATCTTACTTCCCCTATAGTCTATTATTTAATACTGAACTTGGACAAGTATCTCAGCTGTATTTCACAGCTGTTTCTTAAAAAAACCCTTGAAGAGAGAAACGTGAACACTTTTTCACAATTAATGAAAAATGACAGCAGAGAATTATACTCAATTTATGCAAAGTGTTGCAACTGCAGCAATAGTTTCTTTCATCTTACAGCCACGGAGCTCACGTGCATCACGCATGACCAGTATCTTGATAAAGAGGAAATATGGTAAATTGATGCCTGCATACCGCTCATGGCCTATTAGGCCAGCACAGTATGTATCTCTCCTTTACTTTAAGAAAGATGCTCACTACTTTAGAGAACTTCTGGCACTTCTACCTTCTGGAAGCTAATCACTAGATGGCAATAGGACTTCACTTTTAAGTCCAGTACCATCAAACAGCACAGAGAGGCCTCCACAAACACCTGTACTAGCCTATACTTCAACGCCAGTTTACCAACTGGCGTTGTTTATGTTTAGACAAATCTTGGCTGAGTATTTAGGAAGTTGCCAGAAGAAAACATATATAGGTAGAGACTAATTACCTGACTAATAGTAATTCATTAAGCCTTACATAATCTAACATCAGAGTCAGAATTCAATGCTGATTTCCCCTGAAGTCTCTGTATTCCCCTCTCAAAACTATGAAAAGGCTCAATTATTTGAGATTCCCAGCTGCTGATGCTCAAGGGTCACACTGACAAAGTCAGTGCTAGGTTTTAGCCAGCAAAGAGTAACTCAAGTCTGAATACCTTAATTCTAGTTCTGGTAACAGTATCTGACATCGCATAATGCATACTCCTCTCCCACTGCACAATCAGGAATTAAAGTTTTTCCTAAAATGGCATAAGGCTAAGCCTAACAATTCCTGACACAGAAGGTCTATAATTAAGATACAAATGTCAAATGTCATCAACATCTAAAAAACAGAAGTTGCAGCACTCATGCTTTTGAACGTAACTGTTAACAAAACACAAATATTTCACCTGAACATGTTTTTACCAAATAGGACACCAGAGGTAAGGAGTTGAATACAATAAATTGAGAAAGTTGGCATTTGTTATGGACTGGAACAACTGACGGCTGAATAAAGACTCCCATTAAATTTGAGTTGTGCAAACAAAGCAAACGCTACTAAGTTGCAATAACTTTGGAAGCTGGTTTTACAAGCTGTAAGTAATCACTTATTATTACAAGTTATAATTAATTCCCAAAGAAATCCCAGAGAATATTAAAGATTTTGCCTAAGATTTTACACTACTATGACATTAATACCTGCTGAAAAAGAAAACGTTAAAGAAAACAAATGCTTTGCCCCACTTGGCAATCTGCTTGTGTGTGTCTTGACTGCAGAGAGATACTTACCCCCACTTGCATATTCCATTATTAAATAGAGAGTTTTTTCAGTTTCAATGACTTCAAAGAGCTTCACTAAAAGAGACAGACATTCATTAATCAGCTAACTAGTTGCAGAAGTATTGTTAACCCCACAGAGAATCCTGTCACTGGAAAAACCCCACCCTATTTACTTGCTCCTTGACAATATCAGACTCTTGCTCTGCAGAATTTTCTGTATAATGTTACTAAACAGAAAATACTCTAACACGCTCAGTCAACTCACAAAGAACAACATTTTCTCAAGAAACAATACTTTGCTTCTGGTACATGGGAAAAGCAACTAATGAAGCAAAACTTCCACAGACTTAAGAATCAGCAACAGCCATCTTTATGCACTAAATTAGCATACATGGTGACAAATGAGTTATCACACAGTTTGCTGACAGTAACATAACAATACTACATAATTCAAATGTACAATCCTGAACAATTTCTTGACTGCTTCTAGGTTTTGGTGTAATACATATTTTTCATGAGAATTTGAATTCCATCAAAATAATTGTTATATTCAGAAGCAAAATGCAATTAACAGTTTTGTGCAGCAACCAAAACTGTTTGTTTTTTTTTTTAAACACAAAGCTCTGAGAAAGTATTGATTACTTTAAGTTTACAGTTTTCTAGAGCAGAATCATTTTTTTTAAACTCACACCACAATAATTTTAACATTGAAAAAACCTAATATTTCTCCAGAGTTGGAAATTAGCTGAAAGAAACAAGGTACCTATATTTGGATGATTTAATATCTTCATTATTCTTACTTCTCTAAAGAGCTGAAATAAACATAAAACATGAAATAAGTTAATGAAATAAGTAACATCCATTCTTACTGAAACCTGAGAATTTTTATATACATATTTAAATACAATGGGTAAACATTACTGTTAGCATTTCAATTAAGTTAATGAAATAAGCACTTGTTGGCAGGAAAAGTTAAGTGCCTACTTCTTTTAGCACCTCTCTCCAAACAAATTGGTCCTCCAAAACCTTAAAACACCCATGAAGCACTCCTTAGCAACATGATTTGCAGGCTTTTGGGGCCAGAAGACCATTATGAACTCATGCAGCTTCTTGATGGCCAGTACATCTCTCACTATTTTTCATCCCTTCACAGAAAACACAGTTTCCAAAGTTTCAGGAACCTCCACCAGAGCACCTGTTGAACACTACTGGTATGAACTCTGCACTCTTCAGTACTTCAAGTCAAGTAATTACTGTGCTACAACAGGAACTTACAGGTGTAAAAACAGCTACTTATATTGCACCAACAGTGTGTTATCCAACGACATCAGCTAGAAGCAAGTATTAAGGAGAGAGGAGGAGGCAAGGTTCCCTTTTGGCCCTTCAGAAGTGTTCCTGCAAGGTGACTAACACGCAGTAGCAACTAGTCCCGAGTTCATCACTGCAGCTCCAACTGTAACTGCCAGACATCCAGCCTCCAAACCTGCTTGGCTCACAACACAGCGAGTGCACTTGCCAGAATTAATTGAGTAGAATACAAATGGTGTTTTCCTGACCAAACAATCCCCAGCAGACAGAGGAAACACCATTACTTGAGGGGTACAGATGCAAAGGGACCAGCCTGCTCCCACCCTCTTTACCATCCACCTTCCTATGAAGCAGGATTGCACTGCTTGCCCTTATACAAGCACTGGTGTTAACCCAGACTGATGCACAAGGTCCAGGAATAAATTTAACAGAAAGACATCTACTTTGGTGGGATGGGTGGTGAGGAGTACAACTACCCATTTCAAGCTCCAACATCACATTCGATGCACAGTGCTGCATCCAGAGACCACATACTGATTGTTAGGACCTCCTCCCCTCACCCCCCACCCACCAACACCCATGTGAAGAGAGCTTTGCTTGACTAATTAGTAAAGAGTTCAACTTTGCGTATCACAGAGCAAACTCTGTCCTCCTGCAACTCAATGACAATACGGGAACAATATTTAACAAACCACAAAAAGCAAAGTCTCTCACTGATCAGCTGTTAATTATTTTCACCACTGAAAAATCTCTTCTGCAAAAGACAATTATAAGATCCACGTAAAGCTGTGTTAATACTAAAAATGCCACAGGTGTTGTCACTATATTATAAAATGTTGTTTTTAATGAAGTTGGTTAGTACCAGATTAATAAAAAGCAATCCCATTTCTTCTCCCAGGAAAGACCCAAGATAAAAAAATTATTAAAAACCCCACACTTTGAAGTACAAATACTATTGTATATGGAAAATCCAACAAATCATCTTTTCAGGCAGTATGCTATACGGCAGTCCAGTGCATTGCTGTTCTCCCTTGGCAGGTTCCCCCATGCCAGCCCAAGACTCCAGAGGGCTGATATTCTTAAGCCTTTCATATAAAGGCATTTAATACGTCTATACATATTACTAACAACTCAAAAATCTAGATGTACTTAATAAAAGCACCAAAAAAAGTGAAACAGGAAAAAAACAGAGAGTCAACAAAACAAAATTCTCATGCCTTTGTGTCTTTTAGTAAAAGATAATGATGGGGGTGTTAAATAAATAAATAAATAAATTACACTTTGGAGACCAGTAATTTTAACCAATCTCTGCTTTCTGATGCTTCTAATGACTAGGATTTAGTGAGAAATCCTCACTGCACTGACCAATAGACCTTCCATACCCTGCTACAGCCATTGCTGTGCACAGGACACTACCAGAATATACAGTTAAACCAGTTATCCAAATCCTTTTAATGATCTTGTTATTATCCAGGTTTATGCCTCACACTGCACTAGATGACAAGCTGCTTAAATGCAATCAGGATTGACTGATCAAGTACATTTTTGGCCATGCAAAACGGTTTCAAAATATCTGCATATATGTTTTCTTTTTCCTCCAGAGAAGTAAGTAAACTGCCTTTTTAAAAACTATATATTAAAAAGCTCCAGAAATTACATAATTAGACAAGGTAGGCTACTTGATCGCCTCTCATTGCCAGAAATTTAGTTGTATCTATGGCAATTTTTTTCTTATTTTTCATTCAGTTCAGCTGAACTGCTGCACAATATATTCTTAATACTATATTACTACTTTTAATCACAGCTTATATAACTGAAAGCCTCTTGTCAGCTTTTGGAGTTTTGAAGAGTTTGCTTAATTCAATCTCAACTGATTATTGGCATATTTCACCCCTGATGCTCAGATAAAGCCCACTGGGTCAAGCTCTCACCACAGGCAACACCACTGCTGCACAAATTAAGACCTCGGCTGTTATACAGCCATTAGCCTATTTATCATCACCTCACCCACCTAAAAAGAAAAATAAAAAAAGATACATTCATGCAATTGAGTATGGGAACTTAGACAATTATAACTGGTGCCACCAAACAAGAACAGCTAACAAAGGGCAATACAGAATAAAGCAGTAAAGATGAGGCTAGAATTCACAATATCATGTAAATTAACATATGCAGTACTCTTATTTTTTTATAAAGTGTGCTGGCTTGGCTGGAGACAGTTACTTCCTCCATTGTACCCTGCAAACGTTGATGGTCTCATGTGACAAAGTCAGGCTCACACCACATTTTGGGCTGCTCTAAATATAACACTGGTCCACAGGACGACTACTATGCATTACTAACCCAAATGAAGCATGTAAAAAAGTAGCTTCTACATATGAGCCATTTGTCAAAGTGGTTGACTAGAAACATGCTTCTTAAAAAAAAGATTGGTTTTGAATCAGAGGAAATTAAAAATAAAAATACTTGAGAATACAATACAATTATCACCAAATTATTTATTATAATTTCAGTTAGATAAAAGCACTTCAGACTGTGGTTCCCTAGTCAGTGGCATTTTGACAGATAGCAACTTCCACAGGGATATCTGCAAGTACTTGGCATTCTATCATGTATTATTGTATTCCTCTATCAGAAACAGACTATGTAAAATACTGTACAATTTTCACACAGTATGCTGAAAAAGTGTTTCCCATATTTCATTCCCCCAAAATATTACATGCATCAACTTCTAGCAAATGAGGCAGTAATTACCATCACACAGTAAGACAAACATCCTTAGTCTGCCAAATAAATGGCTTTCAGCTTTGTTGTGGTCTGGATCCTTTGACTGAAAGCCATGTTAGATACGAGGAAAGATTTACATTTAATTAATGCTGCTAGCCAACAAACCATCAATGGAAGCACAAACACACACTGAATAATAAACTTGAATCAATTTTACTTGAACTTTATTATGCTGACACATACCAAACAACACAGGAGTGAGAGGGGAGAAAGAAGGACCCATCTTCTAAGCCAACACTCTTTGAACACACCACAAGACAGATTAGGAGGGTTTCTGCATTAGCTACTGTGAGAGCTATTTGAAAAACACTGAAAAAACGTTTGCCAAAAAGCAAGTCAGATGCAGAGCCCTCATATAACCCTGACCTCCTTCCTTGTAAAAGGAGGGCTTTTCCAAGCTAGCTTATGCTTCACCTGTTTATTAGGCTTCTTGTGGTCACTGCTTACTGAAATATGCCCTACATATTACTAGAAGCCTCAAGCAGGAAGCCTTTACACAAGTTTGCCTCAAACAAACCACAACTGAAAACCAGAAAAAGTACTTGTTACAAACAGAAAAGCCTGGAATTTTAAATAGTCATCCTTTTCCTGCAGTCCTTAAGAGTACCCATGTGACCATTTTAGAAAGGATATGGTCCATGTGACAACTGATGTTTAAGAACTCAAAATCTTTAACAAAAAAATGGCCCAAACTACTACCAAAACATCTGCACAGAATGAATAAAAATATTTGGCTGAGGAGCCAAGTTCTAAAAAATGAAAATGAGAACTGATTTAGTGCTATTATATGGGCTTGATAAAAAAATCTTGCATACAATGGCACGGCTAATTAAAAACAAACAAATAAAAACAACAATCCAAAATAACAACCGAACTATTTTTTAAGGGATGAGGAAGTACACTACTGTACCATCAGCACTTTTTCCCAGCGAGACCAGCATTCACTGGGACTGAGTACATAAGCAGATTTGTGGAGAACAGTGATACAACTACCACCACCAGCTCTAAGAATTCCCTTTTCTTTCAAAGCAGGGAAGTACTGGTTACAGTTTCCTCTTCACTAAGCAAGAGCAGCAGAGGAATGATTAGGTACTAAAAAAACAGTTAAGAGTAGCCCAGCAGCAGAGAAACCTGACTCTTCTGAAGAGCTGCACTGCTGAACACTGAGCTGCCAGGACCACAGCCACCCAGAGCTCAGTGTGCAGGCATCCTGAGAATTACTGCTCCAAAATGCAAAGTCCTTAACAAGGTTAACTTCTTTCTGGCAGCTGGCTGGAAGCTGTAATACAAAGAAATCAAAACTGGCGACCTTAATCACCATTTGTTTCCCCACCTCAGGATGGCTGGGGTATGCAGCTACACCGCAGCTGAGACACTGCACACCACACCCTCTTCTCAACTCTGCCCTTCCCTCCCCACCATACCTCAAATACTTTATTGCAGAAGTGCAAGATCAGAAGCACTTCCATCTCATCTCCCCCTGCATCTAGAGGTTGTGTGTGCAGTCAGCTTCAAATGCAGAGAGGCTACTGCACTGCTGACAGCCTGGGGAAAAAGGGGCAAGGGCTTGCACAAAAAGGCTTTATCAAGCAAAACTGGTAAGTAATGTGCTGTGCATTCACTCTGCTTACTATGACAAGCAGGCATTTAATTTTAAGACAATTACTTGCAATTTTTAGTTGAAAACACCGACATACCTCGCAAGGTTTTTTCTGTGGTCATGTAACAAATGAGCTTAGAGGAGAGTAAACTAGCAATCACACTCACTACATTTGAGCCAATTGCCACCCGCTATTTTGCGCTACTCTTCCAGACTCCCATTTCAGAAAGCCAGCGGCAGACTAGACCAATTTACAAATCACATTAAAATCTAATTTTATAAATTGTAAATAAAAATGAAAACACAAGGGAGACAAAGATGCAAGCGGGCACCGCGCAGGCTGCAAGCCAGGAACCAAAGACCAGCAAGCCCACTTCCAGCCTGTAGCCTTGCCAACTGAACACCTGTGACTTGAAAAAGGTTTGCTTTGTACTTTGATTTGAGCTCGAGCTAGCATTACAGCCCAAACTCAAGATAACAACACTGGACGGATTAAGATTTTACATTTTTGTCTGATAACACAGCCTCTCCAATTTTCCCTCACTGTTTTTTTCCATCTCCTGACCCCTCCCCTCGCATTACAAAGCTTTTGTTTCTCTTCCAAGTGCTTCAAGCATTTAACAGTTCTTTCAGGTATTCAAAGTTTAATGGATCTGCCACACAAACCAACTTTATCTAATCCATCATATTACTTAATTTGCACTTTATTTCCTCCCTGCTTACCCAGAAATTACCAGCAACTTCAAGGAAAAAAAATTCTGAGAAAGCTGGAACCATGCAATCTACTTTTAGTCAGCCTATGGAGTTGTCAAAAGCTGCTACCTGCTCAGAGGTACAAGTTATTCTTTGTCTCTCAACTAAACTCTACAATTTAAGAACTTGTGTGTTTTTCCAATTTACTTTTACACCACTAGTTTTGATAAAAACATATAGCCACTCAATCTGTTTAGTATTTGTGTAAAATCCAAATATTCTCCAGTTTACTCTGGTTATGATATTCCATTTTGTTTGCAGGTAAGTTGAGGGTATGCTCTTGTTCAAACAGAAATATTGCAAGAAGCCTTTTTTATCAAAGTGCTCAAAAGCAAATAACAAGCCTTTGACTGCAGTACTTAAAAGGGCAGAGTTAGAAAAGTCCTAGGTAAAAGTGACATTTAAATGTACTTCCTGCAGGCACTCCAAAGTAGACTGGTTTGCTTGAATAAAGAGTGGGATTTATCACTACCTACTAAAATAGATAAGGCGATACAACTCTAACAGCACATTAAACATTGGAAGCTAGAGGGAAGAAACTAGAATAGCCATGCTCCAATTCGTTCTACAAAACTGCAGCACTTTCTGCTGCAAATTATGTGAAGGGCACAGATACTGCTTGGCCTTCAGTCCAGAAGCAGCATGTTCAAGTTTAACAGGACAGAACATAAGCTTTGTATTGGTAAGTTTAACACAGTGACCAGCATGAAGGAAACATGTGGACATGACATCAAACCACAATGTCCTCTCTACAGAGTTCACTACGCTTGGGAGGCAAAGTGGCTAACACCACTATTTTCTCAGTTTACAGTTCTGTACAAGTTCATCATAAACAACTGCAGGGTTGTCACAAACATCTGGTACAAAGCTAGTTATAAAATACAGTAGTCAGATGTGTGCAAGGTATGCAATGCCTCCAGCATAGGCATTGAGGGTTAAGGGAAAGAGGCAGTGAAACAAAACAAGTCGCAGTACAGTTGAAAGATTAAATGCAAAAACCTACCTTTTGTAGGCTAGTTGGGTTCAGCTGTGTTTTGTCAATTATTTTTATGGCAACCTAAAGGAAGAGTTCATAATCAGTATTTTCCAAACAAGCAATGCAGTGCTATTACAACATGATCAAATCCAGTAACACAAATGGAAAATATGAAAATTACACAAAAGCCACTCAGGTTTCTTCAGGTAATTATGTACTTGTAATTATACTAAAAACATTCCGAATTAATGGCTGAAGTATAATTTACTTACACTGCAACAATTGAAACAGGTGGTTGGAAAAAACCCCTAGTATTTTAAGCATATTAAGACAAGAAATTCACTTAAGTCTTTTGCTAGACATTAAGACCATGACACTGCAGGGGAAGCTCCAACACCAGACAGTGCCCTGATAAGAGAGCAGCATGCCTACAGATAATACCGACACAGTATAACTACACAGCAGATTAGACAGTACTGACTGGGCACTGGCAGTTCTTGAAGAAGCTTCTAAAAGTGGAGATTTCGGAGTAAAATGAAAGTAATTCAGCACAGATTTTGCAAGAACTAAGTTTACCTTTAGAAATTTTCTCAATATTTTTATCCATTCCTTCCCTGATGGATATGAAAAGTAGCAGCATTTGTAGATCAACAAAACCCATTGGTTATAGCAGTAACACAACAATTTGGGCAAGTTCATCCCTTTACCGGTTCTCACCGTTCCAGTAAATACTATGCAGGAATATGAAAGAACAGAATAAAAACGTCACAAAATAATGGAGAGATAAATTTGGTACCATGGTAACCAGTCAGAACCTGAATATTTGAGGCAATGAATAGGCAAGAGAGACTCACCTCAGTGCAATGCAATTTGGATAAAGGATGAGTTAAAACAAAAAGTGGGAATCTTTCTAGAATTACATGCCAATTGGTATTTTTCCTTTCTAAATTAGAGACTAAGCATACCAGAAGGAACTCTATAGAAGCCAAGGAGCTGGTGCTTCTCAAAGAGGCAAGATGCTGCAACTCAGCTGATTCTAATACCTTACTGGTACAAAGCAAGGTAAAATTCCCCTTGAATTTTTGGCTCAAACAGCAGATGCTGCTCCTTCCCATGCCACAGCTCCCATTTCCCTGCATTGCTTTGTACTATATTTGTCATCACATAAACTTGGAGTTGGCAACATATGGAATAAAGAATATCTTACATCAAGGCAAATTTATATCCCTACATTCAAGTGCAAAAACAAATGGATGGATCATCATGATGGAGAAGGTGAGAGGGGAACACAATATTTAACACTTGGGTGCATCACAGAATTATATGATGGTGTTTTCTGAAACTGAGATTCAAGATTTATTTTGAGTCCTTCAAGATGTAAGATACAATGAGATGTTACCAAGAAGCCATCTAAGAATACTTCTGCTTTGAGTAGTATTTTCTTCTAAGGCATGCTGCTGAAATTAAAGATTGCTACTTTCTAAGGCAAAATTCCATTACAAAACCTTGAGAAATCGCTTAGAAAAAAACAAATGAGATAAAGACAATAAGCAGCAGGTATTTTTATAGTAGCGGTTGTGCATGAAAGCAAGAAAGATTTTTATCTCTACCTTTATTCCTATTGTTACCTTTGTGACAGCAGTTCAAAGTTATTCAATTCCTGCAGTCCCTTACAACCCCAGGGTGGAGTGACCATCACCTTTGTCAACAGCAGATGACGTTATGCGATAGTCACCTGGTGTCCCAAGACCAGCCATGCCGCAGAAGATGGCTGTTTGCTCGGTAAATGCCTTCCACTCATAAGTTGTATTTGTGTTCTGAGCCGTACCATCCTGGTCAATCGTTGAAAGACTTAAACTTGTTTCAGCTCATGAAGTCTTAAGGTATTGGGTTTCTGCAATACTGTTCACCTCCCACACTAAGCACTGGTACCAGATGATCAGAGAGGTCACTTACACTAGTAAACAAATTCAGCCCTGGAGATACAGGGAAGGTACACACTTCAGTATTCTGAAAGGCAGACTCACAGGCCAGTTCAGCGTACTAATTATAGCTTTAAAAGCAGGATGTATTTAGAGAATTCCTATCCACATGAACACAGAGTACAACACATTAACACTGACTTTGAGAGCTTGAACCCATCATCTGCACAGGGAACAACTTCAGGTGCCTTGATGAGGTCTCCAAATCACAGGCAAAGGGAGCCCTGCCCTCAGGAATAGTTCTGACATGCCTGAGAAAGAAAAGCCTCCATTTTACTAAGCACAGCAAATAAAACATCTAATTTTCTTCCAAAGCAGAAACTTCGCTCTCTCTACTCAACGTGAATCTGGAACTGTTTCAAGCACTGTGTGCCGTGGCCAGTGTTGGAAGAATACAAGTCCATCTGCACTGTCACCACTGCATCAGCCATGATATTCTGTGCGAGATCATTAGTAGAATTAAAATTAACTTTGCTTTCACCATCTACAATAAAATGACTTTAAAAATTCCTCCTACGTGACTTGAATGAGGGAGTTAAAGCAATCAGAAGTTAAGACACAGAGCTAACTGGCCAAACTGTAACCATTCAGAATGTTTTCTCCCTCTTAATTTTCACTTTTTCCAAGGGAATAACAGACAGATGATGACAACAGATTCCTCCTTGGAGTCAGACTTGGATCCCAAAAGAACACTGTCTCACTAGGAAACTTCAACTTCCTGGCTACTAACTGAACACATGCTGTCAATGAACAGAAGGATAGGTATACTTTTGGCTGTGATTCCAGCCACCTTGGTAACAGCAAAAGGTAGCTTCATCTTTTAGATTAACTTTGGCAAGTACTGAAAACTTACAAGAGGAAATAACCTTTCATAAATTACAACATAAAATTCATGGCTTACAGTCAGAGAACTAACAAAAGCAGATTTACAATGCAGGTTCTTGGTTCTGAAAGGGCAGAAGAATACAAATAATATTCTTGAAGACAGAGGATCTCAATGGAGTGTGTTTCCAAGCACCAGCTCTAGTGCAGTGAAGATAACTCTCCCTCCACACCCCTACAGTGACCAGAATGCCATGCAGCCCTTGGTAGGACAATCCATCGCCCTCAAGTCTGGCTGACGTTCTGATCAACCCCCAAAGGGCTAAACATTTCTCCCTCTCTGTAATTTGAGGCTGGGCACTCATTGTACATCCTGCAGACACACTGAAGACAAAAACAAAAGAGTCCTGGAACTTACTCCAGTTGGAAACATGAAAGCTATATCTCAGGCAACAAGAAAATTCATAGGGAAGGACTCCAGATGCAAGCAGATGGGTAACTATGCAAGAAGAACGCCTGAACAAACATCCTCTTCTCCCAAGAAGTGACAAAAAAGTGTCAATCTGCTGCATGACTGAGAATTTAATCAGTGCAGGGATATAAAGAAGGAATTGCCATAAAGTGAAACTGAATTGGACACTTAAAAGGACATTAAGAATAGCCTCGTGGATAACGAGAGGATAAGTAGGGTTCAAATACAGCAAGGATACCATAAGAAAAAAAAATTACATATTTCTTGTAGCAGAGATTCCTAACATCTATAAAGAACAAAACAGCAACACAGGTTTAGAAATTATCAGATTTTTTTTTTCTAGCAGAGCCATTTACAACAAAATTTCTTGAGCTTAAGCTTGAAACTTGCGGGGAAAAAATAAGGAAACAGACAGAAGGGTTAAAAGCAACATTTTCCTACAGATAATCGTGCCCAATGGAAACACATGAGATATGACTATCTGGGCTATTGTAAAACCTCATTTAGAAGGATGCATGGAAATTACTGAACTAGATAAGCTGAAATGCACACAGAGCTTATTTAATTTTTAAAAAATGGCTACAGAGATAGCAGGTTGAAAATAAACAAGTTTTTCAAGGACAAGACTCAGGACCAATTCTGTTTAATATGTGTATCAGTGACCTTGGCACAGAAAATCAAACTGTAATGATTAAGTCTGTTGAAGGAGTTAAGAGGTACCATCAAACACAACAGAAAAATGATATAAACAACCTTGGAGATGAGGTAGCACAGAAAGAGAGATTCAAAGTACAGTGCTGTTGATCACAACCAAAACACATCAATGTGGCAGTCATGAAAAAGGTTAGCACAATCTAAAGATTGATCAGATAAATATTTCTGTAAGAGCAAGGGTACATTAATGACACTGGGGATATTGTTATCCAGAATACTGTGAACAGTTCTGGTGATACACATCTAAAATATGCAATTATCAATGCTGTATAGTTCACCTAGCAAGAAGAGAAACTTTTACTCATCTCTCTCAGAAACAACTAGTTTAAAATATCTTCAAGATGTTCTTCTAAAACTAGCTTAATTGTTCCCCTCAAGGGAATGCCATTCACTCTAAGTAACCAGTACCAATGGCCACATGCTGAGAAGTATTTATGCTCCAAATTGATTGAATGACATCTATTTCATAAGAGTTAAAGAAGCTCCGTACTTAGATATTTCTGAATTTGGCCACAGATTTTACACTGTCACTTTATTTGCTGGAATTTCAAACAAAAATAACGAGGCAGAGGTCAGCACACAGTTATGTCCCAGTAAAAGAAAATGAACTTCAATTTTTGCAAAAGCAGCGTGTGACACAATACCTATTTCAAATTCCTGCACCTATAATAATAGCAAAGACACACTACCCACGTACTTGCATTTCCTGTGTTTGGTATCAGTGAAAAAATGAGGGAACTTAAGTGGAAACCAGTTGGGCAAAACTTTGCCTACAAATAAGTACCAACTTTAACACCAGAAGACAACTGCTGAAACTGCACTTAAAGAACCCAAAAATCCCTCCCATCAACTCTTGCAAAATGACGTGCTCTCTGTCCCACCTAGTGCTACTGAACTCCAGATTAGCTTAGAAAAATAAGAAAGTCCCTTAAAGCGCTGCAGTCAGCCACATAGCTTTCTTTAAAGTCCTCGCCAGTATTCAGCAGACATTGACTTCATTAGACAAGTTTGGCAAGAAAAGGTCAATAAAGTGTTTTCCCCCCCTTTTAGTTTGTAGAGCTACTATTAATAACACAGTACCAAGAAACATCTTGTAACAAGCAAACAGTAGTATAGCCCACCAAATCAGAATCGTTATTAAGTGCAAGTTATTAATTACATTGCAATGGCATGCAGAAACTGGTCATGGAGCCGAGTTAGGCACTATGAATAGATACCAAGAGAAAGCTTGGTCTACACCAGACAACACTGAGCAACAGACACACAAACTGGCTCTGGAAAAAATGGTATGTCTTCCCAAGGCTGCCCAGCGCTACAGACACTAGTAGAACTCCTGGGAGATACAGTGCTTTGGCAAGAAAATACTGCATTTGGGCTACTCGGATCAGAATGAAGAAGGTATTAGTTCTCGTTCCCGACTTCCCCTTCCAGTACAGCCCTGCACTGTGTCCAAGTGGGAGCCTTTCCCGTAAGCTTATTTAATTGCTCTAGATGAGCCTAGTTTAGGGAATGGAGGATTCAACAGAGAATTCCAGGTGCAAACTTGAGCACAGTTGGACAGGGACTTGTCAAAAAAAGAGATTGAAGAGATCATTTTCAAGATTAATTGTTTTGTAATTACTACAAAAAAATACAGTTTTCCATTTCTACTTTTTTCCTTCATCAGTGGCAATAGCTCTAGTAAAATGTGCTAAATGTTCACACACTTAGATGACGCTATTCTAAGACAACCTTCACACCTACTGCAATTCACAACTGTTTACACCCATACCACTTTACCTCTCTGCCAGTTAGGATGTGCCTTGCCAGCTTTACTTTTGCAAAATTCCCCTTTCCAATCGTTTTAAGGAGTCTGTAATTTCCAATATGTGGCTGCTCATCTGCGCAGGAAGCTATAGAATTCCTGCAGCGAGCTCCAGAGCGCCCAGTTCGAGAGGAAACTTCCTGCCGTCCGTCTCCATGGGACGTGTGCTGCAATAAAAACATATACAGATAAGGCTGAGAAATAAAGACAAAACACATCAGTGATGAGAGGCATTCAAGGTTCAGAAACATTAGCAACTCCATGAAGAAACCTTCAAAGTATCCAACTCAAACTTCAGATTCACACAGAACTTTGCTCTGATGGGGACAATAAACAAGTTCCCAGTTCATAAAACACCCATTTCATTGACCTGGTGAAGACCAACCAGAACATCACCTGAATAACAGCAACAGTTGAGCATTTTTAAGAAACTTAAGTTGGCTGCCAAATCACTTATGGAACACAGAATTTTTTTTATATTATTTCCTATTTGCATTGCTGTACCTAATTAGAGCAGGAAAGCCTTGAGAAAGGAGACACGAACAAAGCTTTTCCAAAAGCACACACTAAAATGTTCACCCTTATTGGACAGTTTAATACTAGTGATGAAATGAGGAGTTTTTGTTAGTAGGACTGGATTCCTGCTTGTACAAAACCTCATGACTGAAAATACCCAGGATGGCCTAGAGAACAAGGGAAGAAATCTTAATGTATAAAAAAACTTGAATATTAATAGGCTGAGCACTAGAGATCTGAAATAACATCTGCAGCCTGTTGTGTTCCTTCTACTCAGTCTCCCTGAACAGCTATTAGTTGTAAAAATGAATTAGTATATCTCATAATCTGCAATAGATCTTATTCATTAGATCATAAGGTTAAGCTAACAGTATTTTTTAATTTCCTGATAGAGAGCCTGCTTATGAAAGAGCAGGTCCTCTCAAGTCCCTTTGTTCTCAACTCCTGGTTGAGGTCTATACACCAATTTCACAAATTCAAGTATGAGTTAGAAATGCTCAGCAGTCTACAAATGTGGAACAAATATTCAGAGAAGGTGACAGGCTACGTGTACAGCCATCCCAGAAATCCTACATGTAGCATAAAGATGCAGGATTATAACTCAAGAGCAAACAACCAGGGTCAAAATGAACAAATCCGTGCTTGCCTGACACTTGGCAAGTTTCATGCTCTGTTTAATAATCTGATGTAATCTTGCGACCATATACGTTGGCATCTTAAGTTTCTTGGTTTGTTAATTTGAGTACAACAGCTGTGATCAAATTATTTTTAAAAAGACATTCATTTCATTTAAGAAATACTACTGAGAGAAGTCTACCAGAAGTCTTGGAAAATTGTTTCAATAGTTACTATTTAAACACCACACCTGCCCCTCCCTGTGGTGCATATGTTTTGATATCAACCTGGTTTTAGCTCCTCCTGACTGCCTGGCTACTGCATTGTTACCAGATCTGTACTTCCCATATAGTTTCCTAATTACTATGATCACACTACTCTTTTGCTTGAATAAGTTGTATACATATTGAGCTCCCTAAATAGGCTGCTCTAAGAAAAACTGAAGACAAGAAAACATTTTGTTTAAGTCTTTTCAGAACCCTCTCCTGTTTTTCCAACACCATCTTCTGGGACTTGTGGTAGAACTGCAAGTGCAGCAGGACTAAACAGAGAGATTGCATTTTCTGTTCAACACACTACTGATTTTACATGGACAGAACCAGCCCTCCTAGGCAGAAGGCCATCTCTACCTAATCACCCAACAGTGACCCCAGCTCTTTTTAAGAATGACTATATATGACACACAATTACTTTCATTCCTGGTTCCCAACACGCATGATCTCACATCTAGCCAGAATGAAATATCCTTACATGCAGTTATTACATGTTCCAAATGACTGGACTATCTTGCTCTACTTAATGTTCCAGCAATCTTTATCCAAATTTCAGGAGCAGTAGTATACATTTCTTCTAAAGCACTAATAAATGCTACAGGAACAAGCAGCACACCCATAAGATCCAGTAAAAATTCAATGCTTCATAACAACTCGTTGTTCTCAATAATATCTCGAGACTCACAACTGGGCTAAGTGCTTATTGATCAATAATTCTGCAGGAAAGGAAGGACAAGGCAAGTCACCCGGCTCAAGGAACCACTACAGTCCGTGAAATCCTGTATCAACAATTTCACTATTTTGTATGCCCTTACTGCCAGGCTGGTGCTGGTTGTTCAGGCCATCCTATTCACCCCTCCACATACTGACACAGTAGTGATTCTTCATACTTCCCTAGACTTTGACTTCTAACAAACCTTGCAGCACACAATGCAGAGAACTTCTCCGTCAGCTCCTTTGGTACCTTTGAGTGTCAAGTTATTCAGACCAGCTAGAAAAAAGCAATGTTTGCTGATGCAAGATGCTAACATCCTCCTACAATGCTACCCCCAGCAATCAGGATCAAGAATGTTCTGTACAGGGCCACAAGGATATCTCTTGGATGTACTAGAGGAAGGCTCACTTTTACTTCAAGTACAGCATCTCAGGAATACAGCTGTACTACTTACATTGCACTACACTGAGTTGATAACCTATCTCAGAAAAAGCAGTATATTGAAACTATGTAGACTACAGCCCTCCAGAGCTGGGCATGGGGCATAGGGATACAAGCTGTCTTCAGCAAGAGCCAGCCTGATTGCAAGCAGGTCTTATCACCTTAGGCTCTCCAGCAGACAGAATCAACAAGTATGCTGCTTTTGAACTGCACAGCTGACTCTGAAAACCTTTATCTGTGCTGTCTTATGCTTGAACTAATAAACTGTGCTACACCTGCACCAGCTTATAAGGCAGTCAGGATGTGGGCAGGAGGTACCACGTATTCCCAAAGCAGAGAACCTCAGTACCAGTTAATCAAAACTGATTTTACTTACCTATTACTGTACATAAACAATATTTGGTAAAAGAATGATTCTGTTTCACTATCAAATTCTATTCCACATAGTAAATCACTCTAGTTCATATATCCTGAGAGCTTCACTGCCCTCTGTTAAGGAATGACTTCTTTTGTCTTGTCATTTTTTTCATGCTTTCTAGCTTTGCACTTAAAGGGAGGAATTAACAGCTGTGAATTTATTTGGACCAGTGTTGATAAATTAAACACAATCTCCTTTTATAGAAGTTTACATTTCCATCCTAACTCAAATAACTTCTTCTTAAGAATAGGACCTTTTTCAGCTGTGGTTTCTGAATATCAAGCTGTGTGTTCCTGAGCAGTTCAGTACATCCCAACTGACTTGCTCATAGCAGTCTTTTGCTCTGTAGAAATCTCTCCATTTCCAAGCACATCTAATGCAGACTTCATTTCACTTCACATAAGTGTATCTATCAGCAAGTCCTACCTCTGTCAAATACAAGATTATTATATTGAACAGAATACAAGCTTTCTAAACACTGCAGAAAACAGCTTCCCAGTGTCAACATGGATTTTCTTTTGTGTATGGTAATGAAGGAAGAAGAGGGCTTGGCAGCACATAATACTAAAAGACATGAACTCAAAACTCAAAGTGTTTCTCTCGCCCAAATAATTTTCAGGAAGCCATGATAGGTGGATGGGAAACCAAATGGTGTAGGCAAAAGGTAAAAATACAGATGGTCTAGGGAAAGTTCAAGTCAGGCATTGCCCTGTATACAATTTGGCTGTACTCAGCTACTTCCCAGGGTAGTTTACTCAGCAGCTACTTTGATGCAACAAAATCATCACCACAGATTAGCAGCTCCAGTCTCAGCCCAGAGAAATAGCAATAGAATTCTCTGCTCTAAATTAAGATGCAGGTGATCTGTCTTTTTCCAAGCAGACCATGAAGTCTGCAGACTTTAGCCTCCCTCACCCCCAGATCCCCAAAGATTCTGTTCCATTCCAGGCTTCTTTCCCAGGTCCACATTTATGGCTTCAAAAAGAAAGCCGGTTCAAGGGTGTGTTTTTTTGTAGTAAGTTACCATATGCTGTGTAGGTGAGCTGTATCTCCTGGACACATGTTCTGTGTAAGGGTAATACTCATTCATGACACTCACAATGGCTGAGGGATTCCCCCAAATACCTGTCTTCATGCAAAGAAAGACCATTATACTGCAGATGGGGAACTGAAGCAAGGAGACTAGGTAATTTGGAAGGCTTCAGGCTAGTCAGTCGCCATCTCTTTTAAAAGAAAAGCCTCCTGAAATCCACTTGTGACAAAAGAGCAGTTTCTTCCATATCCTGTCATGAATTAGATTCCATTTAAAAATCTTTAAAATAATTTAAAGGTTGTGTTAGTTCTGGGTTTTTTTTGCACATAGTAGGATGGTTGCCTAAAAAAACATCTGATTTAATGTCAATGAGACAACCTCTGTTAAAAAAAAAAGACCCTGTAGACCTTACTGGGAGGGAGGGACTGAGCCCAAGATCAGCTATATTTGAAATACAACACAAAACCCACCTTTTCACAATAGCCTTCCCCCAATGATGAGCCGACATCCTTTCATAGCCAGATAATGATTAGCATGAAGAGAAAGAAAAAGAAAGTAAAAAGCAGATGAAGTATGAAGGTGCTGATAACTGAAATCTTTTTGGTAGATGTTAGCTTTATCCAGTGTCTGTACAGCTAGATATATCAACATTCAGAGCATCAGAAACACATGGGGCAGAGGATGACTAGTATCAAAGTTCCCATACTGCTTAATAAGATGCCAACAGCTGAGAAACACCTGGAAGAGACAGAATCTGATAGCCATTAGAAAAGCTGAAAAACATTAAGAAATTATAATGCCCAAGACCCACAAAAATCCATGTTTATTTAAAGTAGGAAGCTTTCTTTCTAAAACAGGGAAGACAGATAGTATCAACATTTTTTAAAGCACTTATTTTATACAATAGTGAAAACTATCTTCTTAACAGTCAAATTAACTAATAAAATGTAACCTCACAAAATTCTCTAGGAAAGTTCACTACTTCAGCTGTCACCTTATCTTTGTATGGAATGTTACTAAGTGATAATAGAAAATTTCTTGGAAAGCTGTCAGACCAGCAATCATGACAGTCTTGTTCAATTCAGCTTTTTTTAATTATAATAAGAAAAAACTGTAATCACAATGTTAGTAATCTAAACATTCCAGGATATGATGAACATTTGAGGCTCTAGACTGCTTCATTACCCTAACTTGTGCATATGAAATATAAACACATGGTAATTTCTGTCTGCACACTCCCCACTAGCACACTTATTTATAGAAAAACTTATCAGGAAACACATCATAGCTTTTTAAAACATAACAATATTTTAAATTAAGCATGCAAAGGGAAATTTCACTGCAGTCCTTTTTAACAATGTCTTGTATTTTATTTCAAATTTCTTATTAGCATCTTTAAGAACATGCAGACTGCTGAGTAGCACTAACTGTAAGAGAATAAAAAGCTAGCCCTAAGGACATTCACAGAGGTAGTGTCTTATTGTGCATATACACCCATGAAATAGCACAGCAGGGCATCCTGCGACTGCTGACGAAGGAATTCTACTGGAAAGTCAAAACACAGACTTACATTTTTGGCAACCACCAAGAGGTGTCACAGCAAACACTCAACCACAATTGTCTACGTACCAGTTAATGCTCTGAAATCCCTAAGTCATCATAAATTATAAAATATTACATTATTTTCCTATACTATAATATAAGAAGGCACCAGGTAAAGGTACTTGTCCTGATTTTATTTCCCTCCTACCACTGACCTGAGCACAAACCAGGATACAGAGCAAGGTAGATTTTGTCAGACCCAGTATAGCTGTACTGATGTTTGCATAACCAATCCTTTGGTTCCAGCACATGTAACTAAAAGGCAGTTATTAACTTGCTTGCTACACAATCAATCTTAAAGGTGAGCATTCATGGCTTCCATCTCATCAAGTTTTAAACACCGTCCTACAAAGTAAAATGCTACCAAACATGGCTCTAAAGTTATCAATCCATGAATGCAGATTTATTCAGTCAAGTGTCCTATACCCCTACCATTACAGCTACTTTGATGGAGTGGAACAACTGAGAGGGTGAGAACTCAGCAAGAGAGACAAACTGACCTTCTAAAAACACATTGTAGCTGGTAAAAGTGAGAAAACACTAATTTGGATGTTTCTATCCTTAAAAGCTGAAGAATTCACTGTGCAATTCTCAATGTACGATAGTATTAATTTAACTGGTATGACACCTCATGAAAACGAGTGGCTAGTTTAATTAGGTCATATTTGTCAAACAACCAGTTTAACAGGAGAATCTGAAGAATAAATACAGCCTTTAGCATACACAGGCTATACTTCTTGACACACATCACTAATTCTCCCTAATGTCAGCAGGAAGGGGGAAATAATGGAAACAACAGGAGTAAAAGCCAGGACAAGGCAGCTATAGCTCAAACCAAGGAGAGCAATGCAACTCCCAGCACTGGGTAGCCTGATGGAGGTAGACAGTATGGACTGATAATAGAGGAAACTCTCACCTTGGAGGGAGTATGGCTACCCAAAGGCTTGCATTCAGCACCTCCACACCCACAATCCTGACCATGGAACACCAGTGGAAAGAGCGGAGTGGTAAAGTTCAGCACTGTTGCCCCAAAAATCAGAGTGGGAATGCACCGACAGCAAAGTACTAGTAGCCCTCAGTGAAAGGAGGACGCTCACATTCATGGGCATACATGGTCTGGCTGGGGTGTTATGCCCATGTATAACCTCTACAGCTTCTGCTGAAGCATTTGACATCATTTAATTCATCACTATATCGCATATGAAAGAGTGAAGCTGTAATTCCATGATTAGCACTGAATAACGCAACAGTGAAGAAATCCTGCTTATATAATCAAAAAGATAAGTCTGGTGCTGGTCAGAAAAGCCTTCTAAAAGATGTTTTGTTGCTTCACATTATCAAGATCTGACATTTATCATATCTTTCAAGCCAAAGTTTCTTTACTGCTGATTAAAATGGATATTTATTGACATCGGCCTGGAGAATAATAACTCAAACGCCAACCATATTCTATTCTTCAACAATACTGCCAACTAAGTTGTTTCCAGAATCATCACTGTCAGTAATTACATGCTAAACAAAAAAAGCCCTCACAGATCGTTTTCAAAGACCATCTTGAGCTTGTAGATAGAAAACTTTATTTACGCTCCAACCCTGCAGGAACAAATTTTATTTGAAAGGTAATTTTTGTTTACACAAGACACACACACGGAGCTCAACAAGTTACTGCTTCACAGGCCAAGAATTCTTCTTAACCCAAGGGTTTCATCCAGGAGACTGACTGGTCTGTTACCATGTATGTACTCAGTACCTTTCAGGATTACGTTTTATGAGCAGCAAGCATCAGTCATGATATATTCTAAAGATTTTCAGTGGCAGATGATCTCCACAATAAGCAGAGAAAACCTTGATATGCTACCAGCCTAAAAAAAAAGTGACCTCCATTTTTGATCTGGCTGACATTCATGAGCCTGCATTACTTAACTGAGGAGGAAGTTGCAGACACGTTACTTATGTATCATATGAAATGGAGACCTGGAGAGACTAAATGCCTCCACTCTCAGAATTCCTTCAACTTGAGTCACCGGAGACGTGTAGTCAACAGGAATTGTCTGCTTACATCAATATGAATATGCCTTTTGACTAGAATTAAAATGGAGAATCAAGCAGGTAAGGATATTAGGTAAGTGGGTGTGAAAGCTGCGGAAGAAGTCTATGCAGTTCAGTGTAAGCAGCTCCTTACTTCCTCTTGTTTATTTACTTACAATAATTTCTGTAGTTGTCTTCTGTTTTTCAGACTGCTACCTCTAAGGACACAATTTCGGTCACATTCAAAGGTGCTAATAAAATATGAGAACTAAGTCTGACTTGCCAACAGCTTCTGGAGTAAGGCCCTGTAGCTTAGTTTTGCTGTAACTTCATTTCCAGGAGCAGAACACCACAATTGTAAAAGATGCACCACTGCAGTCACATATCTCTGCAGTTGTGGCACAACTCATGTCATCCTAGCCCTAGAGTGCTGTGCTAGGACTGCCTTAAATCAAACCAAACCAAAAACAGTAAGACTTCCCCACCTGAACTGGACATTCCCATCCTCTCGCTTGTGTCAGCATTTGCAGCCACAGAGAACTGGGATAACCTCACTCTTCTTAAGGATTGGCTTCAGCCAGATCAGCAAGCTGAGCAGACTGGTCGCACAGCCCCATAACAAGTACTGGCACAAACCACAGGCAAGGAGCAGCAGCCGAGGCAGATATCCCAGCAGCCTCCTGTCTCTTCACGCCAATGGTGAAACCACATGACAAAACAACACGGCACAGGCTGCTCAGCAGAGCTGAAGGATGAAATGTCTTGCTTCAAAATGGCAAAACACTAACAGTCAATGACTTGCAATGCCACCAACTTGACCACATTTTTTGAGTATAAACACAGTACTGGACCTGTCAGGCAGTAAGAAATGCACAAAAAGCATTTTCCTGCTCCACGAAAATTTGGAATTTAAAAAAAAAATCCCAGATGAATTCCTGAAACATATTTTATTTCTAGTTATTTTGCCACCTTCACCTAATTTAATTCAAGCCAGAACATCTATGACAACCAGTGAAAAATACAGAATAACATAGATAGTCCCTGTACAAGAAAAATCTACCAGAACTCTCGGCCACAGGCATGCTTCCCTGCTCACCTTCTTTTAAAAAGGCCAAGATTTCATGCTACGGAAGAAAGCATTCCGATTACAGACCTATTTGTAATAGGAGAAGACTGATAAATAATACATTGAATAATGCAAGCTTGCATATTGTCTGCAAATGCTCTAATGCATTTCATAGCTAATTGCCAATAAATCAAGAGGTACCACGCTAGCCTCCACAGTATCTTAAAAGTAAATTTTTGAACCCAACCCTGTATTTATTAAGCCTTTTTAAAATAAATTTTTTAAAAAGACATACTTTTGCTGCACAGAATCCTTTTGTATAGGCTTCTACAAGCACAGTTGCCATCACACTGGCATTTTCTCAATAGTAAATTTTTCACATTAGGCACAGTCATGGAGATAAAAGTACATTTTAGTCTTGCTTTTCTTCAAATTACAGAAATTTCAACTCAGATTGCAGTACCGACACATTCAAAACAGTTTCCCCTTTTCCCCCCAGAAACACAGCTCTGCAATGGACACAGAGGTTCAAATTAAACTCTCCTGTCTAATATTTTTCTTTTCTATTTTGTGCTCTTATGAAAAAATAAATCCACCAACCTCCATACTACCTGTATTTTCGCATTTCTATTTACAGTTCTCCATCAACTTGCCACTCCTTGGGACTTTTTTTTAATGAATGTCTGTTCTACTCTCCACAATCTTGTTTCTTCTGCTGTTTCATTGTAACTGGTCATCCTCCACCCTGCCATATGCACATTCCTCTGTGCTGCCTCTTTTGTTTTCCATCATCTACCTTCCTTCACCACTGTGTTTCCAAACTCCTTCCTCCTCCATCTTCTCTCCCTTCCTCCTCATCACCAGTAAAACAAGTTTAGTCATCCTTCTGTCACCTACAGGTCCTTTGTGTCTACCTCGTCTCTCAGTTTTGGGTGAAGGAGGTCTCTGCTGCCTCTGTTGCTTTTTCACCCACATGCGGGATATAATTCTGGAGAAGACTGAGATGATCTCATTCACTTCAGTCCCCTGAGCAGCTGGCAGCCATTATTGCACAAGCCACGGCCAGCGAGGAGCCGCTCTACCTTTGCAACAAGAAGCCAGCTCACTGCAGGCCAACAGCCAGCTTCCAACTGTCCAAGTGTGAAGTTCCTATGATCACAGATCATCTGGGATGCCTTTCCTCTCAAAACCAGGTGACTCGGAGCCAAATTCTTTAATCTCAAAGGCACTAAAGGCTTGATAGCTGTGAGCAGCTTTTGGGGAGAGTCCCAGCGACAGTATTTCCACTCCAGCAGTACAGGCATGAAGAGTCTTGGTAAGAAATGGTATATAATGCCTTAAAAAAAAGAAAAGAACCAAGTACTGACAATTAGACCTTTATTCAACAGGAGTTGCCAACCACTGAACATGGTTAACTGCAAGCATAGACGAGGATAATTTACGCTCATAGTCATTCTGGATGCTAACTTCATTTTCAAACCTGCAAGTATAGACATGGGCAAGCCATGATGAGCATGCTTCAACCAGATTCAACACCAGCCAAGCCTTCGTCAGCAGTGCTAACCTTCCAAGCAGAGAGAAGACATTATGGGGACCATGACCATGGCTCAAAGGCCTCTACCCACCTATGCTTCAAGGAGTCCTACAACTTTCAACAAATTAGACTTCTCTTATGTGAAAGAGAATCAAGGGCTCATCGATCATGCCAACAGAACACATGCAGCTTTGGGGTGGAAGAACAGTTAGGCAAGTATCAAAATCATTGCATTTGGCATTAAAAGAAGGAAAAGAGACTTGGCACTTGCAGCTGTAGGGGTAATTCCAACAGACTAAATGTCAGATTTCAATTTAGTTTTAAACAAGGCTGAAAAGAATGCATTTTAGTGAATTTCTGCATCGCTGATGGCCATAATATCAGAGACAGCTTCTTGAGGAATATGGTATTGTAGTGAGGGGACATGGTTCAGTAGATTTGGTGATTACTCAGATTAATCACTCCCTGTCAATATCACAACCTACAGGTATTTCTGTGGTTACCAGCCCAGATTGCAGCAGTTGAAAGATATGCCTTAATCTAACCTAAGGCAATTCATCTGCAAGCAAGACAATCCCCATACGTTAAACTATGAATATTACTAAAGAGAAGGGTTAGACCAATATTTTGAAGTGAGAACAAGGTGCCTTAAGTGAAAACATGTAAAAATATAATTTCAAGTGCTAGAACACACAGCTTGTAAATAACATATTTCCTTGAGCACATACAAAGTCCTTCCACCACTGAGTTATCCAACATACAGTCTGAATTAACTACAGTTAGACAACCTGATCCGAACACTTTCTAAGATGATTTACTGGGTGGCCTCCACACATATACATGGAGCTTGAAAATGTCAGGTTTGCTTGCAGTCTAAAACAATTAACCAAATAAACTTTGTACAGTATTCTGCAGCGTATGTTACAACTTCAACTCTCCCCATGGCATAGGAAGGGCCACATAATATTTTAATTATTTTCTTCCACAAGGCAGGAAGCTCATTGAGATTTTACAACCAAATATGCTTAGTTGGCTTTTTGCTCAACACAGCCGTTAGCCTGCAGGTTGCATCTAGTGCTAAAACAAATAAAGATCACAGAAGTCAGAAGTGCCTATTATGTCAATAAAATCTAAATCCCTAGTAATGCAGTAATTGTTCCATGCAGCATGTTTTCTAGTGCTTTGTCTGGTCTTGTTTTAAACAATGGGGCTACCATCACTCTTCTTGGACTATTTATGGTCTGGAACAATCCAACAATTTTTACTAATCTTTAACCAAAGTTTCCACTTTTCAGACCAGTCCAAAACACAAGCAGTCAAAAAAAAAAAAAATAAGGCTTTCTCTGTCAAGCTTAGCATTTGTCTTCTGAAGAATATCAGATAGCCTTTACAGAAAGCTGAATACAAAGTTTGCTGATCGACTCATTTCAGACTACAGTGAGTGACAACTCCTTTCTGTTTATCTTTTGGGGACATGTCAGAGCCTATGCAGAGAAATGGTTACACAGGATACATCGGGATCAAGTAAGCTTTAACTTGAAAGAAATGCAGTTCCTATCTGCAGAAAGGGAGTCTCCTATGGAGCTTTGTTTGTGGCTATCTGCTCCTGTGGTTGGGCTACTCCTTTTTTTCTCTCTCCTCCACTAGAATATAACCTGTACAATCGTTAATATGGTGTTTGACTCAATCTTGTAAATACACTATCAATTCCTAAACTCTGCCTTTAATAAGGAAGAAAGAAAACAGGAGGGGGGATCGGGAAAAAGGAAGAGACTCCCTTGCCTGGAAGATAATTCCAATAAAGAAACCCTTTTAACGTCGTCTGAACAGGTGACTGGTCCAACAGCGTCATTACCATGGCAAACCTTGCAAATTAAGCAGGGAAGAGGCCTATTATCTAGGTCACCTAGCCCACCCCTTCCGAAGCCCAGTGATTCCCATCTGTTTACCAGAGCTTTATTCCCCTGCTTTTCACAGTAAGTTTTCCTATGAGGAGAAGACAGCAATCCCTCAGATCCTTCTCCACACCCGTTGTTTTCCCTGTTACCATCACCAACCCAAGCCTGAAATAAAACGTTGGAGGGAGGGACAGGGGGTTGGGGGAGATGCCCCAAAAGGCTACTAGAACAGGTGAGCCACACCATGGGGGGACTAAAACATAATTAAGAGAAGATGGATTGGTAATACTTTGGGAGCAGCACGGGTGGTAATTTACAGCGTTGGAGAGGGAGACAGGGGTTGGGGGTGATGCCCCCAAACAGTGTTAGAAAAGATGAGCCGTGCTGGGAGGGTACTAAAACATAATTAAGGGAAAATGGATTAGTAATAATCTGGGAGAGGCAGTAACTTGCAGTGCTGGGGACAGTGACAGAGGTTGTGGGGAGGCCCCAAAAGGCTACTAGAAGCAGAGAGCTGTGCTAGGGACACACACACTAAAACAGGATTAAGGGAAGATGGATGGGTAACAATTTGGGAGCAGCACGGGGGTGTAACAAACAGCGCTGGAGAGGGGGACAGGGCTTGGGGGGATACCCCTAAGTGGCATTAGAACAGATGAGTCATTCTGTGAGAGGGTCTACAACGTAATTAAAGAAAAAACGGATGGGTAATAATTAAGGAGAGGCACAGGCGGTAACTTGCAGCACTGGAGACGGTGACAGGGGTTGGGGGGACGCCCCAATCAGCTACCAGAACGGGCGAGCCGTGTTTGGGGGGGAATAAAATAGAATTAAGAAAAGATGAACCATGCTGAGAGGGGAGCTACAACGAAATTAAAGAAAAAACGGACAGGTAATAATTTGGGAGCAGCAGGAGTGGAAATTCAGAGCGCTAGAGAGGGGGACAAGGGTTGGGGGGGGGCCCCAAAGGGTATCGGAACAGATGAGACGCCTTGGGAGGGGGGACACAGGACGATTAAAACAGAATTCAGGGAAGGCGGATGGGCAACGCCGTGGGGGAGGCGGGGGCAGTGCAGCCCCCGCGGGCGGCGCCCTCCGGTTCTCTCGGTACTCACGTTCTCGGTGTCGCGCTCGTTCACCGTGGGCAATGGGGTCCGAGTGGACATTTTCGCCTCCGCGGGGCGGCCGCGCCGCGCAGATAGACAGACAGACGGACAGACGTGCCCCCGGCTCTGCTGGGCGGCGCCGCTCGCGCGGAGCCACCATGAAGGCCGGGGCGGCCGGCGGGGGTCGCTGCCCGTGCCCCCGGCCCCGCTCAGATCCCCCGCGCGGAGCGGAGCCGCCTCGCCCGCCCCGACCCCGACGGGATCATCCTAGAGCCGGGACAGGGGAGGAGAGGGGCGGGGGTTGGGGTGGGGGGGGAGCAGAGGCGCCGCGGCCGGTGCGGAGCGAGGCGGCCGAGCGAGGACCCTCCCGGGGCGGAGGCGGCAGCGCGCGCCGCTCGGAGGGCGCCGGAGCTCGCGGAGCAGGCGGATGGGAGCG
>WAAB01000274.1:251428-268624 GCA_013389865.1 Piaya cayana
TGGGCCTGATCATCCAGTTCTCTTGCATGTGCTTCATGATAGCACTCAAGATCCCCTGTTCCATGTTTTTCCCTGGCACTGAGGTCAGACTGACAGGCCTGTAGTTCCCTGGATCCTCCCTGCGACCCTTCTTGTAGATGGGCACAACATCAGCCAGCCTCCAGTCCAGTGGAACTTCCCCAGTCTTCCAGGACTGAAGCTTGAGCCACCTGAACATTTTAAATTTGCTTTAAAACTTCCACAGTAATTATAAGGGTTTCAAGCTGATTTAGAAAAGCAAGATAGTATTGGAGAGAAATGTGGGTGCATGACTTTGAATGCCTTAGAACCTTTTATGTTCACCCTTTTTTTAGTAGCAAGATGGAAAAAAAGGAAGAGAACAAAAACACCCATGAAAAAGAGGTACAAATAAATTTTTATCATAAACCTTTTTTAAGTCTTGTTGAGCAAAGGAAAGATTCCTCCCTCTGGATGCCAGCAGAATGGAGAGGACTTTGCGGATTCTTAGTAAATGCTTGCTCCTGCTGGAAGCACTTTTGTGTGTCTCCATTAGCAGGTGAAATGGTTTCAGCCCCAGAAAGAAGGGAGATGGGAGCCAGGCTATTTTGTGCTTCCTTGTCATGTGAAGGGAAGGGAAGGACAGTGTCAGGAGGCCAGGGCTGAGTGGGCTGCAGGAAGCTTTTGGTGGCAGAAGAGGAGGGAAACACATATGCAAGGTATGAAGGAAGGTCTGATAGATTGGAAGAGCATATGGATCTGAAGGATGGGGAAAGAGCTAGCTGCCGGAAAAATATGCAGGCACTAACACTGGGAGACTTTTCCTTTTGAGTAAATCCACTCCTCTAACAAGGAGGAGCAAACTGAGAGGCCATGGTAGGTCACTCACTAGCCACAATCCTTGGTGGTTAAATTTTTGTTTCCTAGTACTACCTGGCTTCTGTGAATATTGCAGTTGGTTATTGCAGGGATGAGCCTCTAGGTTGCCCTTTAAGAGAAGGAAAGTCATTCTGCCTCCTTGTATGAGGCAGACAACTTGCTCAGGCACTTGTTCCCTAGGGGCCCTGCTGAAGGTCTGAAACATCACCTGCAACCATCTGACACCAAGGCTGGGCTCACCTGAGGCTGAAGTCTAACTATGATGAGTTGATCAGGGATGCTCAGAGGGCATTAAAAAGCTCCTTCAATGGGACTGCCTGTTAGAGGAAAACATGTTGTTTCAGCATAGCTATGTTTGCTCTGTCTTTGCCATCCACTGCCCTGTCCCATATCTCCCTTCAGGGCATTGTGCTCTCAGACTTCAGGATCTCTCTCAGGGCTCCTCTGGGAAGGCCCAGTATAGACTGGGAGAGAACTGGGGAAATACACTCCATCCTCAGCAGATAGCAGTGTTGGGCAGACACAGCCACCACAACTCAGCAGTGCTGACAAATGCTCTGTAAGCATCTCTCTACACACACACACAAATTTATACCCCTCTGTGTATGCATACAAATTACAGGAAACCACCTTCTGCTCCCTTCCTAACAGACTCTCCCAGTATCTATAAGTGTGATACACGCTCCCCTTGGGAATCCGTGGAGGCTGTAATGTATAACAGAGGATGATTTATCACATTCTATAACACCTAGGGAAAATACTAATACTGCTTTCTAAAGTACTGCATTGTTTCTGGGTTCAGCTATTTAATATTTTATGTATGCGAATATGATGTACTGCAATGAAAATACCCTTATATCTTTTTCTAGTAAGTGTGTCTTTCAAAACAAGGAATGATGTCAAATGATGGAGAGGAGCTCTGGGTGTGGAAGGCACAAGCAAATGCATAAAAGATGAAGTCCTATTTATGTTTCTTGCGTGCATGCAGAAAAAAAACCAACAACCCAAGAAGCAACCCACCTATATTAAAGAAATGCTATTCAAACTACAAAGTAAATCAGCCAGCATGTGGCCTCTCTTTACTTGCACATATGGATCCAGGCTTTAATTACAGGACTGCATGTTGCTTTTCCAGACCTGTTCTGTGTACAGGACCCACTCTGGGGGCACAGAGCTGCATGTGGGAGAGGAATCCCCTTTGCTGTGCTGACTGAGAAGGCTGTGGAGCTGGGGGTGGAGGTTTCTCCCCAGGGGCTGAAGCCTGCAACACCAAGTTCAACAGGGCCTGCAAAACTCTCAGATGCTGGAATCCAAGGAGGGGTTGTGCAATCAGCTGCAAAGGCAGCGTGAGACTGACACGCTGGCCAGCACAGAGAAAAGAAAATTTCAGAGGTGTTCACCAGGATATGCCGAAGGACGTACTGCGTGGTTTGCTGGGTTAGGGTGGGTACCTTTACCAGGAGCAATATAAATGCATTAGTGCGAAAGAGTGGGCTAATTTCCCTTCAGCTCAGCAGCTAAACTGCTTTAGATCTTGCACAGGACTGCTTCAGGTATCTCTCTGAACAGCATTTTTGCAGCTGTCCATTTTGTACTTGGAGATGAGCCTGGGTGGGGAGCCTTGAGGAAAGAGTGAAATAAGAAGCATGCAGAGGCATTTCATTTAGTGCCTCCAAACTCTGGAGCACCTGGCTGCAAAACCTGAACTTTCCAAAAGTTGCTTGCATGTGCGCTTACCTCTATGTGGACACTCCTGAATCACAGGAAGCAAACTTGAGATCTCCAGCAGGACTAGCTTGATGACAAGGCCAACAGCAGAGCAGAGCCTGAACACCGAAGCCACCAGGCAGAAGTGTGATGAGAGCTAACAAAGCATTTGTCACAAGAGAAGGCTGCCATCCACAATGTGTCAACCAACATGAGATGTAAGACTAGAAGGTTTCAACTGATGATGTAGGAGAAATATTTTGTTCATCCCAGGAACTGTGGGGGACATGTCGTAATGGAGAGAAGGGACTCCTCCTCCTTCTGTCCCCTGTTCTCTGAAGTCCAGCTCCTTCTCTCTCCCAGCTCCTTACCCCAATTCCCTCTCCTCACCCACCCCCTCCAATTCAAACCTTCCCCCTCTATCCCCAAGACACTCTCTTCTCTTTATTTCTTCATCCTAGAGCTTTTCCAAAAGGTCGAGAAAAAAACATGTTATCCCTCAGACTCACCCCTGTTAAACTACCTTGACCAAGACCTCCCAGTGGGGCAGCCAGCCAGTATGTCCAAGGCCAGAGTGGGTGGATACAGCCTAGCAAAATGTAAGTAATATGAGTGACTGACTAGAGGTTTTGCCACAAGAAATACTGGGATGCCTTGACAGTAGGCAGTGCTGCCTGTCAGTGGAGACATCCTGTGCCCAAGCAGCCCATGAGGATGGCTGGCAAAAGCAGGGCATGTTCCTGCAGACTTAATTCCTGGGGATCATGTGAATGTAGTCATTAGAACACAACTTGGCTTGCTTCTCATAAGGATCTCTGAACGTCACCAACGCTGGGCTCCATGGTGAGCCATTTCTGGGAGCCAGACCTGCAGTTGGGAACAGGCTCTTCTGTTGAGGTCAGTGTCTTTTCCTTTCACCAGGCAAGGTTCTGATTCTGAAATTCATTTCAGTCACCTTCTTTCCTGAGGAAACTGAAGGTTTGCATGGTTTTGTGGGCTTGTAAGCATTTCATAACTTAATAATAGTTCACATTAATTCATCTTTTTGCTCTGCCTTTACTCTTTAGAAAGATGGAAATTATTTTTTAAAAATAAAGCATTGCATATGCTGCATGTGGGAAGTGGTGATTTCTAGCGATGGACTGAGGGGGCAAAATTGTATAATTTATAACTGTATCATAAATAATGAGTCTGATGCCTGTGTTACTGTGATTTTTGTACCAGTCTAAAAGTGGAGTCATGAAGCCAAGAGTCAGCCTCAATATGTTATCACTGTATTGCAGAGCTACTAAACAGTGAGAACCAGATCCTGGGCTGAACAGGAAGAGTTTCATTAACTTTATTTTTCAGTTCAGCTAATGAGCCAAGCTGCAAAGCCTTTGCATGATTCAAACTCGAAACTTCTGCACTGGAAAGTAGGCTGGGCTAGGTGTGCAGTCCTGGACAGAAATCAAGGACTGGCAAGATGTCAGGAAAATATCTGTTCATCTGGGCTGCCTTCAGTGCACCTACCCTGACTTGTCCCAACTGATGAGCTGGCTCTGGATCCACAAGGCAGCACCCAAACCCACAGCGTGCTGTTCTGTGCTTCTGATTTCATTGAGAGACATAAGTTCAAAGCAGGATGAGGCCCAAATCCCTTTGACATTGTGAGCTCTAAGGATATTTGCTGCTGACTTGTCAATGCTCAGTCTTCTTCCATGGAGGTGTTTAAGGAATGGGTGGACGAAGTGCTGGGGAACATGGTTTAGTGATTGATAGGAAAGGTTGGACTCAATGATCCAGTGGGTCTTTTCCAACCTGGTGAGTCCATGATTCTATGATTCTTCCAACATACCCATACTTACAGCAACTCTACTGCTTTGGGACGGGGGTAGGATGTATGAGCTCAATTCATGGCACAGGCATTAAAACACAGAATATAGGCAGGATGAGGAACCAAACTACAGCAACACAAAATGCTGAGGTGCAGTGCCCTTCCAGCAGCTACAGACTGTGAATAAGGAGGGAAGGTGAGGCCTGTGCAAGGTCCCTTCTTCTCTGCTGGTGTCTGGCATGATCTGTTCCATGGAGGATGCTGTCCTAGTAGATGGCGAAATGTGGCAGACTGGACCTGGCTGCGAGGAGCCTGGTGGAGACTCCCTCCCCAGTACACAGACACACATGCTTCTCTTCACAGCCTCTCACACTGAGACAAGGCCACGTACCATTTGTCCCTGGGGTCTTATCAATCCTGATATCCTTGGGCTGCTCTGTCACCACCCCGCCACTGGGAATATTACCCATGCTCCCAGTGCTGCTGCCCATAGGTATCTACATCCCTTGCTGCTGCAGAGTGCCTGCCTCTTGCTCTGCCTGTGCTGGAGCTCCTCAAAGGTCTGATCCTCCTTTTGAGCCAGAGAGACAGACAGTATCTCTACTGCTAGCAGTAAAGTCTATCCAGATGTTTCCCTGCTTAAACAAGAGAAAACTTGAGCTCCTTCACTGTGGGAAATTTTCCTAACTAGGGGAAGAAGATAGCCCTCTCCTGGCCTCTGACAAACGAACCCTTTCATTACAAGCTCTAGTAGACCTTTCACTAACAGCAAACAACAGGGAAAACCACAAGTTTGGAGGCCAACCACAAATTTTCTAGTTTGATGAATCTCACATTTTTTATTTCTCCAGCAGTGCCTCCAGGGTGCAGGACAAACACTGTGGCAGAACTCCACCCCATCCCAGAGGGATGGGGTTGTCCCTGTGTGGATTTGACTTTCCTCTGGAGGGGAGAGCCTGCAGAACCCCAGTGCTGTGGCTCCCAGCCCCGCTGCAGCTCCCCATTCTCAGTGCCGGTTGCTGCGTGCTTTCCCAGTGAGGTTACACAAAGGTTGTGGAGATCGACATGTAAGGACAAGACGTGTGAGTCACCAAAGGTACCAGAGTCTTATATAAACCTGGCATACATTTTTGGAGTGCGCTTCAGCTGAAAAGGCTGTCAGGAGCCCTGACAAAAGTGACTGCCTCGGAGGAGCGGGACAGAAGAAAGCAAATATTACTGTTCCATTTTCTCCTTTCTATACATTCTACCCCTCTGCTAAGACCTTCTCCAGATCTAGGAGGCCCTGGGCAGTCAGAGGACCAGGGAAGCCCTCATGCATCCCATGGTGTGTGATGAAAGCTCCTCCAGGATGGTCTTCACAGTGGTGTTTTGGATCTGAATTCCAAATATCCATAAACAGACTGACTTTATCTCTAAGCCCACTGCCCTCTGCTTTGGACCTACGACTTTGCTTTCTTCTCTGTCAGCTGAGCCTACATAATCCCACTTTTCCCTCTGTGCTCTTCTCTGTGCTTGTACCATGAGCCTTTCATTGGATTGCTGCTATCCAGTCTGTATGAGTGGCTGGGCTACTGGGACATAGCAATAACGGGGCTGTACAGCCATCTCCTGGCTGACAATACTCACGTGAAAACCCCTGTAGAAGACCCACATCAAGATCTCCGCAGGGTCTGTTTGGGCTTTTCTTGACTTGCGGTCAGTCCTGCACACTGGCAAAGAGGGATATGCTATGAACCCAGGTGCCAGCTGGGGAGCATAGCATGCTCAGAGATGTAGTTTAAGAGAGCGTAGCAAGGATCAGGAGAGTTTCCAACTGTTGGGGTAAATTTCTTATTGCTTTAACTGTGAACTGAATGAATCTTCCAATTTATGCATCAGCCTTCAAATCTCACATGCAGTCAGCAGACCAGCTTCCACCAGCAAACGCTTATTTGTAAAAGCCAAGATATTTTGTGTTTTAGGTTCAGCTAACTTTCATCATGCCCTGGCTCCAGCTTCTAGCAAATTCAGGGCCAGAGGAGTGTGAAGATTTATGGCAGTCACCCAGACCACCAGGACCTTAAGCCAAGCTTCATGCCCATGTTTGCCAGCTCCCACCAGGAGCCTGATGTGGAACTGGTGGGCAAAGGAGATGCAAAATGTCTGAACAGCTCTTGCTGGGGTGGTCACACTTCTTCACCAGCATGAATTTAACTATTTACATGATGATTCCAGCTCTGTCAGGAAGCATAAAGCCCAAGTCTTGCCCCTGGTGAGGTTGAATTGTATTGGTGGAGGGGAATGGGTCATCCAGGGGCATGGGAGCAGGACAGGGCATTGCTGGTGTAGAGGAGAAAGTGGCAGATCTCTTTATGAATTGGATAATTTCTACATAAACAAACCTTTTAGGAAGTCTTGGTTCCATCCCGGTGTGGAAGGAGAATGCTGTCTGCAACCACTACCTTCCAGGTTCCCCCAGATGGTGGAGGCTTTCTGCAAAGCAGCAGAACACGGCTGATGTGGAGGCAACCAGCATGGCTGATGTGGAGGCAACCAGCACAGCCAGGACTGACCTGTCAGCAGCTGGAAACGGCAACTCATGGGGCTGGCAAAACAAGCGGCACAGCTCAGAGCTGGACTTTGCTCAGCAGTGTCCACCATGGTGCCAGCACAGGGAAACAGGGACCAGCACCCAACACAGCTCCCTCTTATCTCAATGGGTTTTCCTCTGCATGGAAGAGGGGTTTAGGATTAAGCTTGGAGGCTGAACAAATTACTTAGTGGATGGGGTAGATTCCTGGTGACGCTTCCTCCAAGGGTGCTCTGGCTCAGGCTGGGACACGCTGCACAGCACATTTCCCCTGTGGTGCTAAGAGCTGGTGAAGAGACCAAGAGCCTATTCTCAAGGTTGGGAAGACTCTTTTCTTCTAGTTAAAAGAACTCAAACATCTCCCCCATGCTTGGATGCCATTTGCACCTTGAATCCTATGTTCAGTTCTGGGCCCCTCACCACAAGAAGGATGTTGAGGCTCTGAAGCAAGTCCAGAGAAGATCAACAAAGCTGGTGACAGGGCTGGAGAACAGGCCTTATGAGGAACAGGTGAGAGAGCTGGGGTTGTTTAGCCTGGAGAAGGGGAGGCTGAGGGGAGACCTCATTGCTCCCTATAACTACCTGAAAGGAGGTTGTGGGGAGGAGGGTGCTGGCCTCTTCTCCCACATGACAGGGGACAGGACAAGGGGGAATGGCCTCAAGCTCTGCCAGGGGAGATGTAGTCTGGACATTAGGAAAAAAATTTTCACAGAAAGGGTCATTGGGCACTGGCAGAGGCTGCCCAGGGAGGTGGTTGATTCCCCTTCCCTGTAGGTGTTTAAGGCATGAGTGGATGAAGTGCTAAGGGGCATGGTTTAGTGATTGATGGGGATGGTTGGACTCTATGATCCAGTGGGTCCTTTCCAACCTAGTGATTCTATGGTTCTATGATCCCAAGCTGCATACACATGTATTGCTGTATTTTACAAACACAGGCCATCCCTCCAGGCATTACGCATTCTACAAGCCTGGAGGGGTCCTGCAAAAGAGGCAGCTGCTTCCACAGCTGCAGGGAAATGATGCACTTGGCAATACACCCCATGGCTGCAAAACAAAACCCACATGCACACACTAGCTCTTTTGCACCACTGCTTCTCGGGCTGGCCTGAGCTTAGGAAGGAAGCGGAGCTGAGAACTGACAACCTCCTCACAGTGGTGGCACTACCTGGCCAGGAGACTGCTGCTGCCCTTGCCCTGGGGCTCAGAAGTAAAGGTGCCCCCACATCCTGTGTGGCTGGTTCTTGGGTCTTCCCCCGACCCAGGAACTGCTTGTTGGGCCAAGAAAACCCAGCAGTGGAGCTGGTTCTTCAAGGCTGGGCAGTCTGACAGCACGAGCAGCCTCCCGAAATGGCCAGCCAGGTGCTGCTGTGACAGGGTAGAGTGGGATTGCTCTGGAGTCAGGGCTTCCCTTCCGTTGAAGCAGCTAATCTTAACAGGGTACATGAGTGTCAACAGGTGCCATGGAGGTAAGAGGGTCGAGGGGATATTGGTGCAGCTGGAGGAAGTATTTATAGATGGATTTTTTTTAAAAAAAAACAACCCAACTCTGTATAGATCACATCTCTGTTAATATATGTAACACAATCGGGAACCTGAGCTTTTCATGATCCCATGGCTGCAGGATTTCCTGTGTAGTCCTCTACCAGCCACAAAAACAAGCTAAAAATAAAGGCACTAAAAACGAGACAGATATTGAAACATGTGCATGCCTACGTCTCTGGACAGTGACTTGGGTAGTGGTAGAGGGGATAGGAAAGAGGACAGTTCCCAGAAAACCCTCTATAATAACTGATCTGGCATGTCTTGGTCCTCAGAGAGCTCCAGGTGTGAACAGGTGAGAGCATCTGCGGTTGGCAGGGTTTCATAAGTCCCAGACTTGAAAAGCAATAGGAGTTATGAAACGGAAGCCACTTGCTTCCCATCAAAAGCTCAGGAGATCTAAGTGGTTGATCCTTCTCTCAAAATACTACCAGGAGTTAATTTTTTTGACTGCAAGAGGGCAGGTCTAGTTCAGATCTCACTGTCTTTACACCCACTAGTGATTCAGCTAACTTGTGAGTTTTATTTTACAATTTTTCTAGGGGGAAGAGAGCAGAAGCAGCTCTGGATCCCCCAGCAGGAAAGGGAGCCTGCCTCTGCGCTGTACAGGCTGGTTGCAGCTCCTTCCAACAGCATCTTCCAGCCCATGCACCAGAGCAAACACCACCATAAATGAGGCTCAGGGCTCTGGAGAAGCTGACCTGCATATTTAGGACTCTCATGTATTTTAGGAAAAGATGCAGAAGTTATATGTTTCCATGCACTGAGAGATGCACAAGGCTTTCACAGCTACTGGGTTGCTCTTCAGGCTGGCCAGGAAAAGGTAGGGAGAGGGTTTGGGGAGAGGGTTTAGGCCCCGATGTAGATGCTCGTGGGCCAACCCACAGGTAGCCCCATGGCTCATCATTGATCTGCAGGGACAACCAAGGCCACATGGGAATAATCTCCTGACAGCGCCACGTCTCCACAGCCAGACCCTGGGCACCAGATCCTTTAGAAATCTTGGCTGTGATATGGTGCAATTTGGGTCCTGGAAGGAGCAGTGAGGAGCAGACAGGACCTGGAGAGGGTGATGGTATTATCTGACAGCTCAGCTTCTCACCCTCCCTTGGAATCCTGCCCTCCTCTGGAAGAGGACCAGCATGCCAGGATGCCTTCTCCTGTCTGATGGGCAAATCCATCACTTTGCTGCTCTTGTCTGAATCACAACAAGTACCTGCATTTACTGTGTGGGATCAGCCATTAACATGGTACATCTTTTATGAGGACAACATCAGAGCTCCTTGGAGCTGCCAACAGTGTCCCTTGGAAGGAGGGGAGTGAGATTCCCTGCAGCTAAACTGAGCCTGAGCTTTGTACCTTCTAATTACCCCAGGCTGTCGTGATTCAGTTGCTACTTGCAGTAAACACCCTGTAGGAAGCGGAGTGAAGGAAGGTGGGTCTTTCAAAGATTAATTCAGCTGCTGCCTTTGTTTCAGTGCTGTTGTGCCACAAAACAGCTGCTTACCCCACATACTCCTGTAACTGGACATTTGGCAGAAGCACGTGCTCCTTGTTGCCACCAGCCTGTGCTTTATGTGGTATCACTCCAGAGTCAACACTGTCCCCGACCCCATCACAGGGCTGCCTCCTACCATGCAGAGCCAAAAGCATTACCTACAGCATGCAGAGAAGGGAGATATTTTGGTCACTGTGTAACTGCATATCAAGCTCTTTCTCTTGCCAGGAAGGCACATAATGTTATTAGTAAGAAGGTGCCTTACAGTAGCTGCTTTGGCATATGGTCCCTTCCCCCAGCGCTCTGTTATTAGCTGCCAGAGATGAAAAGCTGCAATGTGCAGAAAGAGAGCTGGAGGTGTCAAAGATGTCACCTGCGAGATGCTCTTTGCAGGGATGGAGATACGTTGGGGATGGGTGAGAGCAGCCAGCTGGAGGGAGTAGAGCAGCCTCATACCACCGCGGGTGGCAGGCAGGGCTGGGGCTGCTCAGCCTTCTCCCACCTTGTGCCCACTCTGCATACCCACCTCCTGCCCTGCTTCTGCTGGATTCCCCAAACTGCAGGGGGGATGAGCCTCCAGCATTTTGGAAATGCCTTCATGTGTGGGAGGGAGAGAGCCTGCTGCAGAACAAGCGCTGGGGAGCACAAAATAGGTTCCCTGCAGTTCACCAGTGAAACTCCATTCCTAACAGGGCTTCTCGTGCAGAACAAGCTACAGATGTAAGGGCTGATCCCTGCTTTTAATTTTTGGAGTGATTTTTATGTAGCACCGAGGGAAGAGAGGCAACCCACTGAGAGAGAAATAGTTTTACCCTTTCTGTACTGGTGAGAAAGAAGATCTACAGTGATAAGGGCTATCACTGTCTAACACTGTCCAGTGTTTGGAGGTCAGATCCTATCTGCTTGGGTATTCCTGAATATCCAAGCTAGAAAGAGTAGGATAAAGTCCTTCACATCCACAGCAGCATCATCTCCCTTCTTATGTTCTTTAACCTCTCTGGCTCTGATAGATCCCCTGTCACAGTATGTGCAACTATTCAAAGCACTTCTGCAAAGCTTCTTTTCCTGGCTTGTTGCTTTGACAGGGTTTGGGGTTTTTTTTCTTTTTTCTTTTTCTTTTTCTTTTTTTTTTTTTTTTTTTTTTTCACTGCTTCCCTATCTCTTCTTTCCTTACTGTATCCAGGAAAAATGATCTGTCTTTTCCTGGAGGACCCTTTATAGCTTTTTCACATCAAACCTATGGTGCCAATTGGATACTAGTTGCTTTATGGTTACTTTCCTTGCTCCTCGGCAGATGACCTTCCGCCCTCCTCCTACAGAGGTATTTCTGCCTTGCAGAAAGATTCTGTGAATGTCTCCTCATCTTTCTTTCAAGCCTTCTTTAAAAATCTTTCACTGAACTTTTAGACCGGAAACAAAGCAAATTGCGATACCCCCAAAGTCCTACCTGCTGCTGCAGCTGTGACCCTCCAGTGGTTCCAAAGCATCACCTATCCTCATGGTTGCTGGATAATCCATGGATACATGGCTGCTCTGCACAGGATCAGGCCATTTCAGTTTTTCCCCTCCTACAGCACTTCTGCCAGACTCAAGTTGCTCCTTGAACCTCCTCTCCACCAGGGGAGGTTCAGGCTTGACATCAGGAAAAGGTCACAGAAAGGGTCATTGGTACTGGCAGAGGCTGCCTAGGGAGGTGGTGGAGTCACCTTCCCTGAAGGCGTTTAAAAGATGAGTGGATGAGGTTCTGAGGGACATGGTTTAGTGATTGATAGGAATGGTTGGACTCGATGATCCAGTGGGTCCTTTACAACCTAGTAATTCTATGATTCCTCTGAAGCCAAATCAGCTCAGCCCCTGCCATCACCCTTGTTGGCCAGTGCTGGAGGCTGACAGATCCTGCTCCATCCCCAGCCTCTTCACTAGGACCTAGGACAACTCTGCATAGCCAGCTCTCCGCTGCCCAGCCTCTGTGGGACTCCACGGTTAACTCTCCACAGGGACAGCTCTATGAAGGGAGTCCCAAGCCCTAACTCTAATCCTAACCATAACTCTAAGCCTAATGCTGCCTATGTAGTGTTGTCCTCACAGAGACCATTCCCATGTAGTATTGTCCCATATAGAATTGTCCCCATGTAGTGTTGTCCTTACAGATAACTGTCTTGTGGAGAGTTGTCCCTGTGGAGAGTTGACCAGAGAGAGTCATTCCCTTCCATTTCCATCAAGTTGCTGAGCCTGCTTTGTCTGTATTCCCCAGCTAAACAGTTCTGGGTTTGCTTTCTTGCCTGCAAAGCAGCCCGAAGCTCTGCTGGGTGTGGTGGATCTGAGCTGGCTGGGCTTTGAGGAGCTCTGCTGGAGCCATGCTGGGGTTTGGTCTCCATGGGCTCTGATTCCTGAAGAAGCAATGTGCCCACAGGTAAAGCAAGAGGAGCCTGGACCACCCTGCAGCTGTCTTCAGGTTGATGCCAACACATTAAGATGCCAAAGAAATGGCACATCCCTGCCTATTATTTCCTCCCTACTGCAGACCAGACTGTGGTCCTGGTGTGGGCTGGCAGGTCCCAGCCATAGTGACAAGCCAGAAAGGGTGAATTTGGCATCCCACTTGTAATGGCTTGAAGTACAAGGCTGCCCAAGCTTATCCCCTGCTGAGGGCAACCTCTTCCTTCCCAGGACTGAAAGATGAGATAAATAAGCCCCGAAATATTCTCCCACCCTGGGCTGATATACTCAGAATAGTGTCAAGATCACTCAAAAAAGCACAATGCTATTAATATAGATGGGAGGAGGGGGAAGATTGTTTTTCAGAGCTGAATTTTAGGGTATTTGAATAAAAAAGACTTTCTTGGAGTCACCATATGGCATCAAGGCCGATGTGGAGGCAGCCACATCAGCAAGTCCTCTCCTCATCCCAGATGGATGGACTAGATGCAAACCAGTCCTCAGAGAACTGGAAGGCTGAGGTTATTTTTCTGTAGTATTAGCCATGAAGGACCACAGTCCTCTCACTATCCTCCATTAAATCAATTTTCCAGTGGAACTGGAAACTTGATTAGCAGCCACCTAGGGAAGACAAATCCCCGAGGACTTTCTGCGTACCTAGGAGACTGTCCCTGCTTCAGGGTAAGAATATGCTTCATTTTTGCTCTGTAAAAGAGAAAAAGGACTGATCTGTCTTCAAGTAAGATGACAGATTCACAGGAAAAAAACTTAAAAACCCCCATCTTCTTTGGAAGTAATTTTCTCTTAAGAAGTTCTGCCTGCATTTTTTATTAATAATACAACAGCCTGGATGTGTCAAAAAATATGAAAATACATTTCCTGGTAGGGAGCTCCAGCCTCACAGAGCCAGGCAGTGAAGCTGTGTTGTCATTTTCTTCTTGGAATTTCATTTCCTAATCAACACATCTGTGAAATCACTGTATTTTCAAAGCTTTGTTTCCAGAGCTGCTGGGATCAAAGCCTGGGGAGGTGGGAGGAGGGTAGAAAGGAGGAAACTTGCTGTCTCCATCAGCTGCACAGCACAGAGAACACACCTGCCTGGGAAAGCCTAAACAAAGGGTGGCTTGGTGGCCTGACCTGGCTGTAATATTTCAGTTCTGAGCAAGAAAATAAGGGCAGAGAGACTCATCACACTCTGCCTTTAGGGGGAAAAGTCTACTTCTTAGAAAGGTAAGGAGCCTCTTGAGATTTGCAGGGTCTAGCTGGTCCTTCCTGGGATGGGAGCACTACAGGGAGTGATGGGGTGCATGGGAGGGAAAAGGGGACTCTCCTGGAACTGCCCTGTCCTGCTGCAGGTGATGCTAGTGCACTGTCTTCACCCTGTCCCTGCAAATGGGACCTGACACCCAGGCCCATGATGATGCCTCGCCTGGCTTTTTGACTTCAGAGAGACTTGGGGCCAAGCAGCCTTTTCCTGGGCATCTGGTCTCACAGATATCATGTGAGAGGAGCTCAAATAGATTAAAATTGCCCAAATCTGAGTCAGACAATGAGGTTTTCACTTCCCTGACACCTGCAAGGCCAGGAATTTTCTTGCCTATAAATTATCTAAAACCACTCCCAGAAGATGCAGGGTATGCTTGTTCTTAAAGAATTTAGGAAGACATGGAAAAAAAAAAATCTTTCAAACTGCTCCTCTTCCTCCTCCCTGCTGTCTCCATTTATCATGAAAAATGATTTTTTTTTCCATTTTCAATAAAAGACATCACCCTACATTATTCTTTTTCTCCATCATGATCTTTTGCTTGCTCACTGTGTGTAGAGATGCCAGTTGGAGCTCATCTGATGCTCAGCAGCTGCTCATACTTTGAAACCACCACGTTGAGGAACATTGGTTTAGTTCCTAGGCAAGAAGGAGATGGCTACCCATGTCTCAGAGATATCCATGGTGAGGGGAGTCACTCAACTCAGATATGCTGGCAGGGAAAGTTGGGCGAATCAACCAGAGATGCTAAAGCAATGCATGAAGCTGTCAGACACGTGAATTTGCATCCACTGATGATTTGCAGGTGAATTTTGGGTGGCAGCTTGGTTGACCCCTCTACTGGGCATGGGCAGGTACGGCATCATATGGGAAGGGTGAATTCATGCTTGCCTATGCCCAGCAGACCTACACAGATGCAGCCAGGTGCTGCCAGTGACTTTTTGGACTGATCTCTGCCAGAGCCAAAAGGATACCATCCCTGGAGGTATTTAAAAGACAGGTAGATAAAATGCTTAGGGTTATGGTTGACAGGCTGAGAGAGTTGGGCTTGTTCAGCCTGGAGAAGAGAAAGTTCAGAGAAGATCTTGTAGCAACCTTCCAGTACTGAGAGGGGCTGCAAGAAAGCTGGGAAGGGACTATTTATAAAGCTTGCGGTGATAGGACGAGGGGCAATGGGTATAAACTGGAGAGGGGCAGATTTAGACTAGACATATGGAAGAATTTCTTCACCATGAGAGCGGTGAGACACTGGAACAGATTGCCAAGGGAAGTTGTGGTTGCCCCATCCCTGGAGGTGTTGAAGACCAGGCTGGATGGGGTCTTGGGTAGCTTGATCTAGTGGGAGATGTCCTTGTCCATGTCAGGGGGTTTGGAACTAGACAATCTTTAAGTTCCCTTCCAACCCCAACTGTTTTATGATTCTGTGGTGCAGTAGTAGACAGGTACGATTGGACTTGATGATCTCGAAGGTCTTTTCCAACCTAGGGATTCCATGCCTCTATGAGGTGCAGGCAGACAGCTCAATGTCCATCAACCACCACCCCTGGGCAACATCTCTTTCTGCCCAGTGAAACCAAGATTTTCAACCCTGCTGTTCAGGAGTAGCTTCAGACAGGATCATATAGAGAGCTCCTTTCTCCTCCTGTATGGCTGAAGACCCTGCCATTGTGATTTTCATTTTAGTTTTGCAGCGTGCAACTTGATGTAGAAAAATAACATCACAGGAGAGCAGGAAAAAAAAAAAAGATACTCAGATTCATCCCGTTGGACCACTGGGCAGGAGGTGGATGGTGTTACCAGGCCATTTATTTTATTTTCTTTGCAGCTCCCTGCGGCTGCAGGTAATCCTCATGATAACATAGCCCTTCAGAGGAGTTTAATGACAGCATCATGGGCACTAGGAATGGAGGAGAAAACCATGGGACCAAAGGGAGCTGTGTGGTGAGTCGCTGGTACATGAAAGGGACTGTCTCTCTCCTGGCAGCACTGCCACATCCCGTGCTGGAAGAGGGAGGCTGAAACACTGCAGTCATCAGCAGGACAGGACAGGCACCTATGTGGGTGAAGCAGCACCCAGCTGCATGTGCAGAATCCCCTCACACATGGCATTTGGGCAAGTGCAGCTGGTGAAAGGGCTCATTTGCAAGATGCGTTACCTGGAAACAGACTTAGGAACTGCACAGATAAGGCAGCTTCTGATTCTGTGCAGCATACGCTCTGCACAGTGGAGGTGTGGTAGCTGTTCCTGCAGGCAAACATGCTGCTAAAGGTAAGCAAGCTACATGTGGCCTGAGACATCATCCAGTGTAAAGGGGTTTGTCCTCAAAACACGTAAACTGAGGTTAGATGGTTAGGGGATTTAAGACCATCTTGCATAACACAGGTTGAAGCATATCAGGAAGGAATTCCTCCTTGGGTGTGACATTGGTGTGCTATATACCTTCTGGAAGAAAATACCTCCTGATTTATAGACTGTGTGTGATGGAGAGGCAGTTGTAGCCCACGCTTGTGCTCAAATACTTTCCTGACAGTAGTTCTGCGAGACAATTATTTCCATCACTTCCACCTCCATCCACTGCCTGCCCCATCGCTCTGCTTCCCACTGTTTCCTTCCAGTGAGGCATCTCCTCTGCTCTGGTGCCTTGGCCACTCTAGGGTGTGGGGTAACAAGGTGGCTACTGTGTCCTCTCCTCAACCCAAGGCTCCTGTGCCTGTCTGGGCCCTATGGATGGTGTGACCCTGCTTTCCACAGGGGGTAATGAGAGGTGTGATGTGAGGCTAGGACAAGAAACTCTCCAACACAGGGAATTTTGCGCTTATTCCCTAAAAACACCTGGAAGGATATGCGAACTCAGTTGGTGCTGGGAGAGAGGATACCAATCCTGGCAGATCCATAGACATAAAATATGCAGGAGTGTGAAAAATAGAGGGGAGGGAAGATTCTTTTGTTTGCTTTGTTTGTTTGTTTGCTTTAATTCATCCCCTTCCCTTCCCCCACTTCCTCTTCTTTCTCCTTCTCCTTCATCTTTTTCTTTTTCTCTTTCTCTTACTTTTTCTCCTTCTCTTTATCCTTCTTTTTCTCCTTTTTCTTTTTCCTTCATTTTCCTCCTCCTCCCCTCACTCTCCAGTTCCCGCAGCCCCGTAGCGGGCGGCGCTCGCTCGCCCCCTGGCGGCCACGTGGGGTCAGCGCAAGGCGGCGGAGGCGCCGTTGGGACCCTCGGCTCCCTCCCCGCTTCCCGAAGGCTCCGGGCAGAGGGATCTGCGCTCCAGCCCGTGCCCGGCCCCGGCTCCCCCGGCCCGCTCCCCGCAAGGAGAGATGCTTGGCGATGATTCAGTAGCTGCCTCGCGTTTGCGAAGCACTGCAGCTCCCCAGTGCGAATCACCAAACACCCCTAGAAGGTGCAAAGACCTGCACTTGGGCTAGGGCATTCCCTAGCACAAATACAGGATGGTCGGCAAATGGATTAGAATCATAGAACCATAGA